>JAWQFJ010000704.1:0-21617 GCA_034096865.1 Theodoxus fluviatilis | reverse complement strand
CACCACACGATCAACACAGCGACACACGCTAACAGATTTCCGTCTCTCTCTCTCCCTCCCTCTCTCTCTCTCTCTCTCTCTCCTCTCTCTCACTCTCTCTCTCTCTCTCTCGATCTCTCACTCACACACGCATGCACGCACGCACGCACGCACACACACTTTTGGTAAATTAGTTGTAGATGTTTGTTTTTTAAATTTACAATGCAAAAGTGTTGTGGAGACTCTCCAGACTTCATTTGTGTTAAACTCAAAACTTGATTTTTGATGATTTCTTTTACGAAGTAGCAAAGGCTGTGTGCCCCCTTAAAGCTTGCATGTATGCATTTCTGATTGCTTTTCTATGGCCATAAGTTAGGTTGTACATACTGAAATTGAAAAAATTTGGGATTGTTTTCCTTGAAGCAAGTAACTGCGAGTTTGACCCCGTTTTTGAATTTGGGGGGGGGGGGGGGTTTCGTTTGAGTCCACCCATGTCATTGTGATTGAGTCAAATATCTATCTGTTATGTGGATATGATTTATAGATGTTTGGTTTTCAATTTTAGAATGATTTCTTTATCTAGTGATGACTCCTGAGGTCTACAGGAAACGGTAAAGACAGAATTATTCTAAATTTAGCATCATTTATCTGTCAACCATCCTTCTGATCAATGTTGTCACTTTTATTGCAAGTTTATTACTTTTCTTAAGGTGTACATAGTGTATGTTAAAGATGATTGTCATTGGTTGCTTCCAAACAACATTTTGTAGCAGTTATGATGCACTGAAGTTGTAAAAGCATTTTTTGTGGTTTCAGGATATAGGGTCTTTGAAGATCAATAACTTTGGAAATAAGTATGTTCATATACATTTTTTTACTGTTTTAGGTAGAAATAAAGTTGAACTCTTTGTGCAAACTGTTTTTGGGCCCCTGGTTGACTTTTTATTTTTTATGAATGATTGGGTGTAGAGGGAAACTGCAGTATGCAATACCGCGAAACCTGCCTTCAGCTTGTAGTTGTCAGCAAAATGCAGGTAGCGCAGTATTTCCTCAAACCTGTTCACAGACATGGAGTTTGCAATGGCAGCATTGAAAGTGTCCTCACTGTTCTCCCAATACAGTCTACGTCGTGGTAGAGAAGAGTAGCCAGAGATGATGAGAATTGCGATGGCAAGTTTCAGCTCTGACTCAGTTAGAACAAAGTTATCCTTGCCGTTTTGCTGGGCATACAAATTAGACATTTCCAAAGTGTGCGCAACAACTTCTTCATCAAAGAAAAGCTCAAACAATGAAGAAGGTTGCATATCAATTTCTTCTATCCAGTTTTTTGCGCAAAAAATTGATGGTTGCACATTGTTGTCTCGTCGAACCCAATGACGCTCTTTCTTTTTCTTCTTTGACTGTGTTGGTTTCGTTTTTTCATTGGAATCTGAAGCAGAGTCACTCTCTGAGTCCAAATTTTCCCCAATAAATTGGCGCCCCGACTTTGTGCGGACTGTAGCTAGTCCTCTGGCCCGCAACTGACGTCCACTGAGGTTAGCGATTGTTGGTGGCTGGTCTTCGTCAGCGCTGTCTTCATCAGTTTCCACTCCTACAGTGTCAGGAGGCATTATGTACACACTTGCTTCACCGTTGTTTAGCTCCTCGTCATCCACCAGCAGGTCCACTACTTCGTTAACAGTGTACATTCTGCACAAAGAAACAGAGGACAGTCACAGTGTGTGTGTGTGTGTGTGTGATAAAGCATGTAATACATTCTTAAGTTCAGCATAAAAACCTGCACCCTTTCATGCATAGCGCCCAATAAATTGGGCGACGCACGTGTGGATTACAATTATCAAATTTAACATGGAAAAACTACAAATACTTCATGCACTGTTTATAATATTTTAGTTAGATAAATAAGAAACACAAAATAAAGAGCTTTTGATTCAAACACCAATTAATAAGTCTGCATACCCACCTTTGATTTCGTTTCTGCTTGCCTTTCTCCACAGATTGACTGGTGGACGCCATTTTGAAACAGAAAATCTAAGGGCAGTCACTCCGAAAAAATTAGCATTGTCAACTAATAAAGGATTAGTCTCCCTTCAGTTATTACACAAACTCTTGTTATTATCTGTATATTTCTTTGTATAGCAGGCTGTTTAAAGAGCTGCCCAACAAGTTGGGCGCTATGCATAAATGGGTTAATTTTATTTGTGTCAGTGTGTGTCGTCACTTTGTTCCGTTTAACACACCATGATTATGAATGTTTCTGCATCGACTTCAATAATCATCTATTCATACTTCATTACTGCAGTTCGTGGATCAAGGCCTGGAAAGAATGTACAGCTGACAGAAGCTGAAATCCGAGGACTGTGCCTCAAATCCCGGGAAATTTTCCTTAGTCAACCCATCCTTTTGGAGCTGGAAGCCCCCTTGAAAATTTGTGGTGAGTAAAGTCTTGTTGTGCTAATGCGGGTAATGGTTTTGGCGTCAACATCTCCCACTAATGAATTTCTTTTGCTAAGAAACTGTCGACATAATAAATAAATAAATGTTGCCGAGTAATCATGTGAATTAAATCTCACAATCTATGTTATGAATGAAAATCATTGTTGTGTGATGTTGCTCCTGTAATTCAAGTTTGAACTCGCAGGTGTGATTTATATTCTGCAGTGTTGGTGATAACAACATTGAACTTGCAGATAGTAAAAAGAGTTGTTGAGGGTGTTAAGTTGTAAATAACCATGATGCTAGCAGCCAAGGTGTGGGTCGTCTATGTAGTTGCGTGGTCTAGTTCTGTGACCATGGCTGTCACTGAATTAAAGGACAGACAGCGGCTAGGAAAGTATTTCCATAGTGAATGTATCACCTTGGAACTTTTTTTTAGAAGACTTTGTCCTATCTCAGGCTGACAAGGCCTGAACACTTTCCTGAGATCTACCTTTGGTTTAACTGAAGTAGACAGGCACTGCTCATGGGATTAGTGTTCAGGGTTTATGTAAGGTTAGCACTAGTATCTGAAGCCATCTGTGGAAGTTATTCTGGCTGCACATCACACTTTCCCAAAAGCCATGGAGCTTGCTTATTGGTCTAAATTTGTGAGGGACACATACTTCTCTCTTGCAGGTGACATTCATGGACAGTACTACGACTTGCTGAGGTTGTTTGAGTATGGAGGCTTCCCGCCGGAGAGCAACTACCTCTTCCTTGGGGACTACGTGGATCGAGGGAAGCAGTCCCTGGAGACTATATGCCTCCTGCTGGCCTACAAAATCAAATACCCCGAGAACTTCTTCCTCCTCCGAGGCAATCACGAGTGTGCCAGCATCAACAGAATCTATGGCTTCTATGATGAGTGTAAGTTATGTCCATCAGAACATTCTACCATGATTATGCTATGAAATTAAAAAAGGACATTTTAAAAATCAACTATGCATTAATCTTTTAGAACATGTTGGATTTCCTTCTTTTCTCTTATTTAAACAACCCTCCGATCCCATCCACTCCCACCCCCCATCATGTGTCAGGATTTGAGGTCAGTATGAGCAATGTTGGCAAACGGGATTTAATGCGTGTGTGAATTTAATTGTAAGCTCCATTCATTCAGTGAGCAGTGTCACTTGTATGAAAAGAAGCATATCCACATAATCTTCCCTCAGAAAGCAGTGCCACTTCATTGAGTATGTGAAGTAACATTAATTTATACTGTAGGTTTCCTTCGGTAAACAATGTCTCTTTTGTCAATTTAAACTTGTGAAAATCTGCAATTTTATTCCACAGTTCTCTCAATCTCATGTGCTTGCTTTACTCTGGTGGATAGGTAGTGTTAGTAAATCTCCAAGGCTGACTAAGTTTATCGCTGTTATGAAGGACATCTTGGGTGCAGGAAGACATTTTCTTTTATTGTGGTGGCTGAGACGCTGGGTTACCCTCTGTCCTGACTGGCTCTGCTGGCCTGCACCCTCTGCCTAGACTGCTGGCACCAGAGACCAGGGCCTGAGCACAAAGCCTTTTGGATCAGGAGCCTTTTTCTAGTGGCTTCTGTCATCTGAAGGACTCTCCTAGGATGTGACTTGGGGCCACACAGCCTGATATTAGAATGCGACATGCGGTTGGAGCTGGTTGATGCCCCGCATCAGCCACAGCCCTTGGCTGCTGGACTTCGGGGACCTTCTCCAGTAGTGCGGCTTCTGTCTGCAAGAGGCCAGCGTTAAAGCAGGGATCTCAGTCCACGGTCCATGGAAACAGAAGGACATAGGAGGGATCCCCCTGGACACTTGGAATCTAGGATGCCACTTTATAGCCATTTCTAAGAGTGGCTGCTA
The DNA here is from genome assembly GCA_034096865.1 of Theodoxus fluviatilis. Classification (NCBI taxonomy): domain Eukaryota; kingdom Metazoa; phylum Mollusca; class Gastropoda; order Cycloneritida; family Neritidae; genus Theodoxus; species Theodoxus fluviatilis. Next base: position 17,325 of record JAWQFJ010000704.1, on the reverse strand, counting down.
CTGTAAAACTGGAAATCAAAGAAAACTTTTGTCTGGATTTACTGTTTGTAGGGAAGGCATGCTCAATTATGAGCTTAGATGTGTTTCAATTTGAACAAATGAAGTGAACTTTCTGACTTGTGGCTCTAATAGATTTGGTGGATTTCTTTTTGAAGGCAGCACTTTAAAGATTCTGGAACAAGCTGAAAAAGTCGCTGTTGGAATTAACTTGAGAGAACTTGATTATCTCTGTAATGGTGATGCCATGATGAATTCACTATCAAGTTTGGATGGTCTTCAGTGTGTGAAGAGGTGGATGGCATGGGTTGAGAGTCAGACTGAGGCATGGACATGACTTGTTCTTTCTACAAATGCCAGAGCACATTTTTAATGAGGAATGAGTGCTGCAGTTGATGATCATTAGATGTAATTAGTGAAATATAGCAATTTCTAGCTACAAATCATACTTGGAAAGTTACTTTTGCTTTTGACAAGGAGGCTACTTGGAACCTAATGGTGAACAGGTGACTGGGCTTCCCTTTTCTTGTGTTGACTGGCTGTCTGGTGTGCTTGCAGGCAAAAGGCGGTACAACATCAAGTTGTGGAAGACTTTCACAGACTGCTTCAACTGCCTTCCCATCGCAGCAATCATCGATGAGAAAATCTTCTGTTGTCACGGTGGTGAGTTCAATTTCTGCCCAACTTGTACTTGGCTCATTTTTACAGCCACTTTGTTTTACCTTGTCACTAATGACAGACCTGCCTATTCTCCCGAAAATTCGGGAGACTCCCGATTTAGACCTGCTTCTTCCCACCAGGGCGTTGCCTCTGGACCCCACCGGGGCCTTGGTGGCCCCTGGCCCCCGGCCTGTTTTTCAGAATCTCCCTAATTGGCATTTGGGGGGATAGGCAGGTCTGTAATGAGAATTCACAAGCCCCAAAATTACCAAACGTCGTTTTCTGTGCGATTATGAGAATTTTTGTTAGAAGGTGTAAACTTCCTGCTATCTCCAAGTAATGATTACCTTGAGACCCAGAGAGTATCAGCAGTTAGCTGAAATCTAGCTGTGGAATTTGACATGCACAATTGATGAATTAACAGGGGACACTGCCTGCAGAATTTCATGAAAAATCTTCAGAAATTGAGTTTTGCGTTAAACGCGGATTTGGAATCTACACCATCTCCGCTACATGTGTGTGCGATCGATTTTGCTGGCTTAGGTTTCAAAGTATTTTAAACCGATTTGTTTTGTAAGGTACCCTCCACTGGATTTGTAAAAAGTACTAACCAGGAAGCCAAAATGCACAGATTTGAAAGCTTGGTTTCGGCATCTTCCTTCCAAAGAAACGCCACATGTTTGATATCACATCGAAGCTTCATTTTACCGGCTTTATGTTGCAACTGTTTCCGGTACCAACGAATTACTACCGAAGGCACATGAGGTAGAAATCGGAGGCCAGTGCAAATCAATGGAAAGCTTCGAAATAACGACCTGTCTGTCTGCCAGGCTCTTGATCACGGCGGAAGTGGCGGGTGGAAACGGGTCTGCCGAAGTGTCTTAGAAAGCTCTCTTCTCATTGGCTGCGCTTCGCACGCATGACTACAACGATGGTATGTGTTATACGGTTGGAATCGCAGAAGAATGAACTTTCAGGCACATCTTTAACGTGGTCACTCGGTTCAGTGGTTCAAAAGTTACACGGGTTTAATATAACCACTATAAAAGAAACTATTTAATAAAAAACCTAAATAATGCATGAAAAAAATACATATACCAGTGTAAACTATGGCCTATATTCCGCTAATGTATCAACTCTGTTGACAAAGATGAAATAGTGCGTGTTTACTTCTCCTCCGAAGTCAAGTGGTGATTTCGGCCAAGTTGACAAAAGCAAAATGGATGCTGACGTTGGGCAACACAGCTTGAAAAAGTGACAACTTTCAAATGACTCAGAATTGCTCAAATCAAACAGATCTGACAATAACAAGGATGCTAACAGACAGAAGGCTTGTTTATCTTTCTGTTTCAATGTGTTTTAATCTTGTTCTTGACGTTTTAGAGATTCATTTAAGCCGATTAAAACTAAGTAAAATAATGACCTGAGGCAGCTTTCCCACCCATTTTGCGGGGTTGCGCTGCTACCTACTTATTGTGTAATATAGACCTTCTTTGTTTACAATCATTGCTGATCATGAAAAGGTTAATAAAATTTGATGGAGGGGAGAAAATTGGTATGTTTATTTTTGTCATTTTGCTATAACACATGAACAACTAAGTCTTCATGATAAAATTTTGTTTGAATATATACCTTCCAGTGTGTTTGTATTCTGTATAAAATTTCATTAGCATAGCTTTCATACTTGCTGAGTAATGATTTATTTTCTATTCATCCATTTTTGTACGCCATGTCCCCCCGTAGATATATGCCACATAGTTTGCTTGCCACCCACTCCCTGGTACAAATCGACTTTAAGTTGCAGTGCATTTAGGATAAAGGATCAAGACCATCTTTTTGTGATGGAAATCATTTTATTTTGACTAAACTTTTAACTTATATCTGCTGGCAGTTGTGTGTTGTAGACTAAGATTTCTTAAATGCTCTTAGGATGCTTATGTAGTGTGACATCTATGTTCAGCATATTGACGAACCAATTGAATAAATGAGAGTTATCACAGAATTTGTAATAGTGTCACTTGTCTGTAAATTTTTAGTAGAACTGGAATTGTAAAGATTTAGCTGAAATTCATTTGTGTCACTCAGCAGGTGTGCATTTCCAGTTGTTGCTCAGTTGTCTTTCTGGAATCATTTCAGCCACTGATGTATTACAATATTAGAACAGAGGTTATTAACTGTTGTAGTTGTGGCAGAAGATAACGTACTGGGTTTTGCAGTTTTGAGAAGTTTGCCTCGGTTATTCCAATGTGATCATGCTAACAAATTGGCTTGCATTGAGGATGATTTTTTTCCTTTTGTTTTCAGGTCTGAGTCCGGATCTGCAGTCAATGGAGCAGATCCGGAGGATAATGCGGCCCACAGACGTTCCTGACCAGGGTCTGCTCTGCGACCTGCTGTGGTCCGACCCTGATAAGGAGACCATGGGATGGGGGGAAAACGACCGTGGAGTGTCCTTCACATTTGGTGCGGAAGTGGTTGCCAAGTTCCTGCACAAACACGACCTGGATCTCATATGCAGAGCGCACCAGGTAGGAGTCCTAAGTGACTGGGTGTCAGGTTGATGCTGCAGCCCTCTGTAGGTGTTGACTCTCAAGAAAGCTGAACGGATGCATTATGGAGACATGTAGGGGTTTATAATGCTGGATATGGGATTAGGAGTGAAAGGCATGTGAGTATATGAGCACATCCATGATATTGGCGAATAGATGTGTGACATGCAGGTGGAAAATTAAATATCCACCCAAGTACATAATTTTTCAATATAGTTTAGTTATATCCTTACTTTATCTTATCATGTGATTTAAGACAGAAAAACTTGTAAGGATTTTCCACAATGATCACAATAAAATGTGCACCGACGGCCATGATGTAAGTTACATGGTTTCCATCTTTTGACTCTATTGTCTTTATTTGTGACAGTTGCACTTTATTTCCACCTTGAGTGTTTGCAAATGACCCAGATGTGTCATTTGATGAAAAAAAATCTAAGTTTGTTGTGTATTTATTATGACATAAAAATTGTGTTTACATGGAAACCGTAACTTACGCTAAACAAGCACCTTTGAATCTTTACTGTTCAAAAATTATAGCAAATTTTTCGAAAGTTTGAATAAATATATGAATAAAGTGATTCAGATCATATAACCTTGATGTATTAGCACTATAAATACACATGTGTACATTTCAAGCAGCAGCTAGATATGACGTAAGTGACGAGAAACCACACCAAAGATGGTCATTGTTGGCCACTTAAACTCAGCTTTATGGGACTATAACTTGTATAAGCATTGATTACACACAATACATAACAAACAGGATAAGACCAAACAAAAAAAACAAAATAATCCACACACAAGAGCTGCACCATTTCACTTTTTATTGAAAAAAACATGCCTCGGTCGCTATGATGACAGAAGCATGAACGATTGAGCGTGTGTAAGTTACCAAGGAAGCCAAATGCTTGTGGTCACGATTTGAGTGAATTATCAATAAAAGAGGCATTATTTCACAACACTAGTCCTTTGAGCATTATTTCAACTATTCTAGAAATTGTTATTTAGCAGATTATGAGTCGGATGGACATCGTTTCATAAGATTCAAGCTGATAGAAAAAACCCATGTGCGCTCGCCTGACGTTAAGTTACTTCTGCAGCAAGCAGAAACGAAGCCGTTTCATTGGTCAAAAATAGCGTGTAAAGGTCAGGAGACGACCAGAAACGGTGTAAACAAGCCCGAAATACAAGGGCAAGGATGCCTGAGTGGTTGAAGGCGGAAATTATCGTGCGACATTTTTGCTACACGTGTAGAAAATGTAAGTTACCGGTGAAACGATCGAAACCGACTTCAGAGATATGCGCTATAACAGTGTATTATCTATGTGCGTTCATTATCTTGTTTATTTNNNNATCTTATCATGTGATTTAAGACAGAAAAACTTGTAAGGATTTTCCACAATGATCACAATAAAATGTGCACCGACGGCCATGATGTAAGTTACATGGTTTCCATCTTTTGACTCTATTGTCTTTATTTGTGACAGTTGCACTTTATTTCCACCTTGAGTGTTTGCAAATGACCCAGATGTGTCATTTGATGAAAAAAAATCTAAGTTTGTTGTGTATTTATTATGACATAAAAATTGTGTTTACATGGAAACCGTAACTTACGCTAAACAAGCACCTTTGAATCTTTACTGTTCAAAAATTATAGCAAATTTTTCGAAAGTTTGAATAAATATATGAATAAAGTGATTCAGATCATATAACCTTGATGTATTAGCACTATAAATACACATGTGTACATTTCAAGCAGCAGCTAGATATGACGTAAGTGACGAGAAACCACACCAAAGATGGTCATTGTTGGCCACTTAAACTCAGCTTTATGGGACTATAACTTGTATAAGCATTGATTACACACAATACATAACAAACAGGATAAGACCAAACAAAAAAACAAAATAATCCACACACAAGAGCTGCACCATTTCACTTTTTATTGAAAAAAACATGCCTCGGTCGCTATGATGACAGAAGCATGAACGATTGAGCGTGTGTAAGTTACCAAGGAAGCCAAATGCTTGTGGTCACGATTTGAGTGAATTATCAATAAAAGAGGCATTATTTCACAACACTAGTCCTTTGAGCATTATTTCAACTATTCTAGAAATTGTTATTTAGCAGATTATGAGTCGGATGGACATCGTTTCATAAGATTCAAGCTGATAGAAAAAACCCACGTGCGCTCGCTTGACGTTAAGTTACTTCTGCAGCAAGCAGAAACGAAGCCGTTTCATTGGTCAAAAATAGCGTGTAAAGGTCAGGAGACGACCAGAAACGGTGTAAACAAGCCCGAAATACAAGGGCAAGGTTGCCTGAGTGGTTGAAGGCGGAAATTATCGTGCGACATTTTTGCTACACGTGTAGAAAATGTAAGTTACCGGTGAAACGATCGAAACCGACTTCAGAGATATGCGCTATAACAGTGTATTATCTATGTGCGTTCATTATCTTGTTTATTTCTTTCGATTGTGAAATGAATGAAACACAATCATGACCTTGGTTCTCGGCAATTTTACCACTCGGTGTTGTTCAAATTTTTTTTTTCTCCCATGGTTCGAGGGAAACCATAGTAACGTACATATTGCTCTTTTTCGAGTGGTACTGTTACTTTTCTTCTAGAAACCCAGTTTTTAATAGCATGAGTAATAAATATGGTGTTGGAAATGCATATTTTCACCAAAGATTCACCTTTTGAATGCATCTCAAAGAAGAACTCGAGCAAACTAAATCTGCACTCGGCGAATGTCACGCTTGCCGGCGTCATTTTGTTCACAAGCAGTGCCGTTATTTCGTTTTTGTGAACCTCATGGTACCGAAATGAAACATATAAACACGCAGACTAGAAGAAAAACATTTAATGAAGCTATATCATCACAAATCATGCCCATCTGGAGCTTTTAAGACTTTAGGAATCATAATTTTGTGAGGGCAACCAGCATTTCCGCCATTTTTGCCAACATCGTGGACGTGCACATATGCATGCACAGTAAATTGAAATGACTAAAAAAGCTTTTCCAACTGAGAACAGATGTGTGGTGTACAAGCACCAAGTCAGAATTCGCCTGCATGCAAATGATAAGCAGGGTTAGTTTTTCATTGTTCCTGCTGTAGTTACATGTTTAGCCCTGGCTACAGCTCCTCTCCCTCAAGTTGCAGATTAAAAGTAAAAGGCTTATCTGGCTAAAAAGCTTTATATTGGATTACATCCCATGTTGTGCAAGTTTCAGTATCAGCAAGGATGTAAATGACTGATAATTGTGGACACCAGTTGACCCCTCGGTGATGGAGGCAGTGAAATGGGATCATATCCAAGGCAATGCATATGCAGAGCTGCCAAGTGCTACGATTTAGGCGTAGCATGCTACAATTTCGACATGCTTGCTACAATCGTCAGGGAAAAACTACGATTTTTCAAAGCCTGGAACTGAACTTTTGACCGTCACGAAGAACCCCCACCCCCACCCCCCCTGCTTTACGCCCGCGGTTCAGCGCTCAGCGTCGAACTGAACTTTTGACCGCCACGTAGAACACACACACACACACACACACCCCTTCGCGCCTGCGCAAACATCGCCATTTTCCTTCTTGTGCGTGTGTGCTATGCCTATTTCTTAAATGCTACTCCAAAAAGCTCTGGGTGCTACTCTTTGGCATGATGGTGGGTTAGCAGCTCTGCATATGCCTCTTTTGGCATGGCCGATTAGCTACAACATACCAATTGTTCTCGGGACAGAAAGTTTCTGTCATGGACAAGCACCAAAAGAAACTTGTGCAATGTGCTGCAGATCCATTGTGTGAATCCTGTGGCACCTTTGAACGTGGGCTTGCAGGACATTTTTAGATGGATTGGTCAGCTGTGCTTTGTCATTAGAGGGGTGAAAGCCTTAGGATGAAATATGCAGTATCTGTAATTTTATTTGAGTAACTGGCATACCCCCCTCATGCTATTTACCAATCGTTTGTGTATGGTCCAACCTTGAATCTGTAATAATTATTTCTTGGTCTTTTTAGCAGCATTTGTTTTAGGAAGTGTGAAGTTTAGATGCAATATTGTTGGGGAATTTTTGCCGAGATCTTCATATAATTGGGGACCCAAGTAAAAATCTTGACAGTGTCAAATAATCTTCTTGAAATATTTTTCCATGTGTGCCAACTTCATTGTTTATTACTTGTTGCCTAGTAATGGACAGGATAGTGACCTAAATTAAGGATGAATTTTGGTAATATTTCTTGCAGCCAGTAATCGGATGGCTTGCTTTGCTTTCTGGAGATTTTATGGCACTTGCAATGGAAGTGTTGGTTGGAACGAGTTAGATGAGTGTGGATAAGCTTGAGTAGATTTGGGATTGTGATTTTTCACATGGCCCAGGATTGAAGCCGTGGTGATATGGAAACGCTTATGAAATGGTGGTGAAGTGAGACAACCTTGTTTAGTTGCAGTTCTGTAGGAGTAGCTGCCCCTGTTTTTACAGTGCTTTTTGACTCACATGCAAAGCAAAAGTGAGTCTATGTACTCACCCGTTTCGTTCGTCCGGGCGTCCTTAAAAAACTTTAACGTTGGATTTTTCTTGGAGACTATTAAGTCTATCAACACCCAATTTGGCATGATGGTGTATGATGACAAGGTGTAAAAAAACATATATAGTGACTTGACCTTGCTTCAAGGTCAAAGTCGCAGGGGCAGTAAATGTTGTATAAAAAACAGCCATTTTTCACATTTTCCGAATTTTCTCTGAAGTTTTTTAGATTGGATACCTGACCTATATATGGTGTATAGGGCAAAGTAATCCCTATCTTTTGAAACCAGTTTGATTGACCTTGCTTCAAGATCAAGGTCACAGGAACTCTTTAAAGTTGGATTGTATACACATGCACGTCCATGATATTGCCTAACACTAGGTGGGACATACCTACTGCAATGGCGCCGAGCAGTGTTTGGTTTCTTTGTAACCAGCGTGGCGATCACATGCGTATATCATTATAAAAGGTATTATTTTGATATCTAGCATGAGGGAACATCAATTTAGTTCTATGAATCAAACATGATGTGATTCTGACCAAATCAATCGATGTGATAAGCTCCTCCGCGACGATTGAGTTTCGTAAGGAACACCAGAAACCAAAACCAGAATGGCCAGAGAAAAACTAGTCATAAAGTATTTATTCATGACCCATGAACGAAACTATTGAATTGTATTAATAAAAAAACTAATGTAGAATGCCTTACTTAACCCAAATTGGATGAAGATGGTCGATCGAACGGATCAAACGAACTGAAAGCTTCGCACATGTGTAGCAAAATGACGTACGTTACAGAAGGAAATGAAGGAAACGAAGCCTTCTCATTGGTCAAAAATCGCGTGTACTATGACGTATCCTTCCATAAACGTGTTCATTCACTGCAGGATGACAAAAGCTTCCTTTGTAGCCGTTTCGAGTGCGGAAAAATATAGCAACACGTTTGGTACACGCGTACCTTCCGTAAGTAACGCATGGAAACGGCCGACGCTGACCATCAAAATAGTCCCAAGAAATTGGTTAATACCAAAAGAAGAATAAAACTATGCAGTTGTATGAGTAAACTAATGAAAGGAAAAGTAATTTGAACCTTCTCTTCAACACATTTATGTATACATGTTTGGTTTCGATTTTTTTCCTCTGAGCAAGGGTGGTGGAAACGAGAGTAACGAACGCATAGGTCTTTTTTATTTCGGTAGAACTACCTCTGTTTTTATTTTGTGGCGACTTTCCACTGAAATATGACTAAATTAATAATTGAACTTGAATTATTTCACACAATCTATACTTTGTAAGGTGAATTTGCACAAGATAACAAGCATTCAAAAGTGGCGTCGCAAAATGTCCCGTTTTTCGGCACCATTTTTCCGCTTCGTACGAGTTTATTTTTTTGTGAATCTCTGCAAAGCAAAACTATAAAAACTATTGGTCATAGCATTACAAAAACATTTAAAGAACCCATATAAATTTGAAATATATGCATGCTGACTGTGTTAGATAGTTTTATTCAAGTGTCTTTACCCAGACCCCCAGTTTTTGATAGTGTTAGGCAATATCGTGGACGTGCACACATATTTTGAAGTGACCTTGACCCTGAACTATGGAAGATAACTCTTCCAAACTTCATAACACTGTAGTACACATGTTATACTTTCATACTAGGTCACCCGTGTCGTCCGTCCGAGCGTCCGGGCGGCCTGTAATCTGTAAAAAAACTTTAACGTTGGATTTTTTACCCAATTTGGCATGATGGTGTAGTAGGATGACAAGGCGTCAAAAAACATACACAGTAACTTTACCTTGCTTCAAGGTCAAGGTCACAGGAGCTCTTAAAAGTTGGATTGTATACATACTTTGAAGTGACCTTGACCCTGAACTATAAAAGATGACTCTTCCAAACTTCATAACATTGTAGTACACATGTTATACTTTCATCATGAGACACATTTGGTCTTATATCATCAAGGTCAAGGTCACTTTGACCCTTATGAAATGTGACCAAAATTGGATAGTGGACCATTAAAAGTGACCATATCTCATGGTAGAAAGTGCCAATAAGCACCATTGTGCTTCCTATGTCTTGAATCAACAGCTTTGTGTTGCATGACCTAGGATGACCTTGACCTTGGGTCAAGGTCACATGTATTTTGGTAGGAAAAATGTGTAAAGCAGTTCTTAGTGTATGATGTCATTGCTAGGTTTAGTTGTTTGACTTTGAAGGTCACCCGAAGGTCAAGGTCATGTAAAGGTCAAGGTCAAGCGTGTGAGTCGTATGGGCTTTGCCCTTCTTGTTGTAACCATGTAACCTTAGCTGATATTTCCACGCATTGTAATAGAAAGTTTCCGTAGCGTGCTTTTGTGTATCCCTGCTGACGTTAATTTCTTCACATGTCCTGCATTAGTGTCCTTGCTCTCACAGGTGGTGGAAGATGGCTACGAATTCTTTGCCAAGAGACAACTAGTGACTCTCTTCTCTGCACCCAACTACTGTGGTGAATTCGACAATGCAGGAGCCATGATGAGTGTGGATGAAACTTTGATGTGCTCTTTCCAGGCAAGTCTCTGCTGACACTTCTCTTGATTGGCCACCCTATAGTAAGATGGTGAAAGTTTATTCTCTTTTTTAAATGTTTTTTTAATACTATGGGAGCAATAACATTTCATTTATCTAGCCATAAAAATTGAACTAAACGAGACTGAATGTCATATCATAATCTTTCCTCTTGGTACTTCCATTGCTGTCATCATTTAATCAGCAATTATTTTCACACATTTTCTGAAGAATAATAAATTTCCTAAGGTGATATTAATGTTGAACATGTGCATTGCTGTTCCTTCTGCTTGTGTTAAAAATTCTGTTTGACAGAATTGTTTTCACTGGTGAATATTATTGTTCAATTTGTCCTCCTGCCAGACTTAGTTTTGATGTACAGTTCATTAAGTTTTGTTCTGTATTTTTGTGTGTGCAGTGTTTGCAACAGGCCAGGGGACTTGCTAAGTGTGTTTTTTGCTTTAAAAATTTATGGTGCTTGACATTTTCAAGCACATAGAATGAACTGAGCTCTGAAGCAACTTGTTCACAATGTAATGTCAATGTTCCGTGTTTGCAGATCCTTAAACCTGCCGACAAGAAGAAGTTCCCCTATGGAGGCTTGAACGCTGGCAGGCCAGTGACGCCACCGCGGGGGGCCAACAAAGCCAAAGGGAAAATGTAGATAGATAGCTGTCTGTACAGATCTGTCCACTGGCTTGGCCCAGCCCTGGAGACCCACCCCACCCTGGGGCCACTTGGACCTTCCCACCCCCCACCCCGATTCCCCCTCCCCTTCCCCCCTCCTCCCCACCCCCCACCCCCACCCCCCAGCCCCTTTCTCCCAGCCCCTTCCCAAGCCCTTCTGAACATTGCCCCACACTCATCACCCTTCCATCCTTCTGGCATCTGGTTACTCCCCCTCACCCTGGGGTGTGAGGCCCTGGAAGGGATCTAACCCCCCCCACCGCAGCCCTACCCAGGGGTGGTGGAGCTGGGCAGGGTTGGGATCCAGGACTGGAAGCGGCCGCTACAGGAGGGGAGTCCACTGTACATATGCTTGTGCCACTGACGTGATGAGGGATGCCAACATCTCCCAGTAGCCTGCCAGCACCTTTCCACGTGGGATTGCGTGAGAGGATGATGTTGTGACTTGCGAGTGCTCCGTGCCCACAGTGGCCTGCCTGACACAGATCATTTCCTATGCTGTCCCAACAAGAACACTGTTGTGCTTGGTCTTGAACGTTCTCAATGACTTAGAGGACTTGTCAATAAGGTGACAAACTTTGTAAGAAAAAATAGAAAGGCAATTTCCACTGGTCTGTGTTGTCTGTCTGTCTGTCCAAATGAGAAATTTGTATGATAAAAAGTTTATAATTTAACATTTTTCCCTTTCACCAATGGTGGGTCATCTTGAGCAAGTACATGCCCATTGAATTGGCTCTGGTGTGCAACTTGCATAACCAGATTGTTGCTTTTGCATCGCCATGGTTATAGTATGAATAATTTGTAACATAAGTAACATATAGTACTCTCATGCTCTCGTGTCATCATCACCAGACTTAGTCAAGATTTGTTGCATCGTACACTCATGGTTTGTAGGGGAGAATCACTGTAAATGAAATAAATGTAGTTTACATAATTAATGCTATTGTTGCCTCATTTTCTTGATTATCATGTGACTAGCATCTACAATGATTTTGTTTTCAAATTTGTGAGATGGAAGTCCAAGGCGACACTTCACATTGCATTGGACGAACCTGTTGTGGGTTTGAAGTTTGTCCAAGAGGAAAATACAATTTCAAAAGTGATTTTGGTTTTGGGTTATTTTTCCTTGCCCTGATAGAAAGATGCATGGTAACAGTTCCAATGTGTCTGTGATGCTTGCAGTGGGCATGATATTTTTTTTGGCAGAAACTAATGGAGTCTAATGGGAAAAGGAAGCCCTGGGGGGAGGAATAAGTAGTGGTGGCTGTCCCCTTCCATGCATGACTACCACTTGGATGCAAGTGGAAGAGTGGCTCTCCTGATGTCGTGGGGACAAGTAGCGGGGGTTGGATTCATGGAGGCCAAGGTGGGATTTATAGCATATGATACATAAAACTAATGATGACACTCTACAATGTGACATGAGTGTGTTGGGAACTTCTGTTCAAAGCCATGTAGTTGGTTGTACTTTTGATTACCTGCACTGTTTTCTTGAGGAGTTGTGTTGTTTTCAGATCAGTTCTCATGAGTTCTGTTGCATGTAAATAAAAAGTGGCATTTCTGATGAAACATTGTTATGACTGATCTAACATGGACAGCTTTTATCATGAATAAAGATGTAAAAGTTACACCAGTTTGTGAACAAGCAGACTTTAATGTCGCCAGCCAACTAAAGATGAAATGGAGTGGGTAATTTGGAATGTACAGGGGACTAGAAAGTGCCCAGTGCACTTGTAACTGCCTGTAATGTGTAATGCCTACTTGCATGAACACTGATGGCAACTTTCAGTGCTTACAGGTTGTGGGGGGTGGATACAAACTTGGGAGAGAAAGACGGTGCTTTCTTCATCGTGACTTTTGCCTTTAAAGGTGCTTAAACCACACGTTTAGTCCTGGTCTTTGGATACTATTATTTTCGTTCATACACATCTGCGTTCCTGGGGAAGTGTAAACGAGGCAATTTCTGCACCAAGTGACCCTAGGTCAAATGCAATGGTGAAATACTTGTGAACAAATCCAAGCATTCTTTAAATGCTGACTGCTGTGGATGACAATTATGAAGTGGAGATACTTTCTCTCAAGAAGAGCTTCGGGTAGACCAATGGAACCATGAAGACTTGTTTGTGTGAATACTATCATCTTCACTAGCTTGTCATAGCCTTTTCTTTTAATGTCCTGGAAAATTTTCACAGACTGCTAATTGATTAATTTGGTTATGCTTTTTAATCCCCAAAAGTGGTGGCTGAATTTTTTACATTTTCTGTTTGTCAGTTGCTTAGGCTGAACAGTTCTGAAATGTTGAAGTTTCGAGCTGGAGCAGCGCTTGATAGACTGGAGGTCTCTCTTGGGGTCTGAGTGACTGTCTGGGCTGAGATTTTGGCCCTGCAACATGTTGAAGGTTAGGGAGGAGGTCTCTAGGAATCTCGTTAAGTCTCGTGCACAGAGCTGACATGAACTTGTGCAGATCAGCTACGAAAGGGCTTTCTGCTCTAGCAGTCTGACCCCCTGTGGGTTCATGGTAAGAATTGACCAACTGCATCTCCCTACGCGATTTGTAAGAGGCGAATAACTAGGGATACCGTGGCTTGATTTGCGTTTACTCAATTCTAGTTATTTTCGTGCTTAATGGCCTAACAAAGCCTACAAAGGCTGATAGGGCGTAAAACACCATCCATCTCTAGCAGCCTGAGCTCTACAGAGCAGTAGATGAGCACGGAGCGCTGCCAGGCTGTTTGGGACGAGAGAAATCGTGACATGATCGTATGCTAACTAGTTGTAGTGGTTTCGTGATTAGTGGCTGTAGCCTACTAAGGCTCATGGGCTATAAAGCTCCATCCATCCATCCACCACGTGTACAAACAATATATCCTCCATCCACTGTCAAGTCATGTGTATCTCGCCGCGGGACAGAGCTGCCTGACACCATCTGGCATCTGTTACAACTTGTATCCGTCTCACTATACGTGTTGCCCACTGACACTAACCTACATGTTGTATTATGCATCTCCCCACAACGTATGTATGATAGTGTGATTTCGACCACCTGTGTACATTAGAGTTGTTGTACATATAATAGTCAGTGTATTTCCTCCTCTTTACTGTTGCCTCCTGTACACTCTTTTTATCTCATACTTCTCTCTCCTGATTGTACGTTGTGTTCCTTCATGTCTTGTGTTTTTACTCTATATTTTCCTCATCTTTGTGTTTGTAGTCATTGTTTACTTGTCACTAGTGTTCGTATCCTGTCTTTATTCCTCCATGATTTTGTTTACTGTAGAATCTTCTCCCTCACATTGCAGTTTGATTTACTATAATTTTTGTCCCTCATGCATTTTTTTACTCCCCCCTGTGAGTTCAATCTCCTCTTGTAGGCCGTTCCATCCGTACTCCTTTCCCTCACGATCGGATTGATGTTTGGTACACATCCTAGTTGCTTACTACTTTCTTGGTTTTCCAATAAGTTCCCAACACCAATTAGTTAGCTCCGCCCCTTTCCCTGGGCCGGTAAGACTCCAGTTAGTTTTGTGTATGAATGTGCAGGTGTTGCAGGGTGGGGTGGGGGGCTGGAAGAGTGATGTGGTTATTTCTGCTGTAAAACGAGGTGCTGCCTTAGTGTAAGTGTGGGGGGGGGGGGGGGGGGGGGGGGGGGGGGCGCTGGTTAATTTTGCTGTAAAGCGAGGTGCTGCCTTAGTGTAAGTGGGGGAGGGGGGGGGGGGGGGGGGGGGGGGGGCTGGAGGAGGGGAGGGGGATGTGTGGTTAATTCTGCTGTAAAACGAGGTACTGCTTTAGTTGAGTGCGTGACGTAAGTGCCTCGTGAACGACAACCTAAGGGACCTGCGCTGTGCTGGAAAAAAACACAGGTTTCCGCTGTTCGTCAGATACACACGGGTGCAAGGACGAAAAGTCGGCACAAAAATAAAGGGGAGGGAAACTGCTGCAGAGTACCGGTTTGCTTCACATCTGTGGCTATTCAATTCTACCTCCCCAAATGACTTAGCTAGCGTCACTTCCAAGTTGAGCCTCTCTGAAAGTACAGTCTTGATCTGGTCTCTGCACTTTCGATGAAGCTGCACTGTAGTAGCTCAGTGGTCTTGAAAACAATAAGAAAAACGACAGGAACTTGCCCATGGATTACATTTATTTACGATACCTTGTACAGTACACTCATAGACCAAGATGGCCGGGTAGCAGGTAATTGACGTGAACAAATACTTGCTGTTAGCAATGAAGTGACTCATTCGTCAGACAGAAAAGTCACAGGCGATGTATGATTTCGGCATAAAATAAACTGTAATCACGGTTGGAATTTGTCATGACAATCAATGCCAATTAAAGAAACATGTTTTTAACTTGACAAAGAATGAGATGCAGCAACAAAACTGGATGACTGCATGAGAAATAAAACTGAACTGTAATATTTGCTGATTCCGAATGCAGTTAATATGCCGCGTTCTCAGAAACAACGTGATCACACAGACAACTTAATTGCATTGTCAGAATTTAAGCATGCTCTCAAACACAATTTTCAGTGAAGATTTTCGCATCTGCAAACAAGTTGAAATTTAATGAATGTTAGGAATAATTACTTTTCTGATAGTTACAATGCGATATGACATGTATTACATATATATGCATAAAACAGCTCGTACAGTCTAAGGTGTGGTTTAAACCGACTATGAAACCAATCAGAAAAACTTCACGACATCTCATGAAACAAAGATTGAAAGAAAGAAAAGAGTATATCTTTATATCTTCACCAGGATGACGACTGAGATCAAAACATCACCCACACACGTTAATAATTGATTTCATCTCTCAACATCAATAACCGTGAGCTATAGGCTACTCATAACAAAAACTCCATTACGTTGCATCGTCACAATTATCTCCACACTGCACCGCTACAGCAGCATATAACTTTAGTCGTGTGACACCCATCGGCAACAGTTACTTCCCTTGTATCGCCAGTTGTGTACACAAGCCATCTTTTCCGTCAGCAAACGCTTGATTTAAGGCTCCTCGTGTGCACTTCGTTTTGAAATACTGATCCAACAATTTTGTACATCTGCAACAAATCGCCACCGGAAACGACAACAGCGCAGAAAAATATTATTTTTCAAAATTGTAATGGATGAGACCACAGTTAGTGCCATGTTAACGATGGTATAACCCTGATGACGCTTCTTGAAGCGATTATATGCAAAAGCAACAATCACTTATCAAATTAGTGCATTTTGGGTGACTGTCACGTCTGCCCAATGGAACAGTTACACCACAATCATGCCAAAAAGGATTCTCTCACAGCAGAATTGACGCCAGATAAAAAAGTCAGCATCCACGAAATAAAATGTAAAAATACGCAGCTGCCACAATGGGACGCGTTTGAAGGCTGAATATCTTTGAAAGTGAGTAACTCGCTATCGTGTACAGCGCGGGAGCTTTCGTAGTCGCTTCATTATTCACCTTTACAGATTCTATTTATTGTTGTCTATCTATTATTCATCAATATGTTCGTTGGTTTGTTCATTTATTCATATCATTTCATTTTTCATTGATTGATTGATTGACGGACTGACTGACTGACTGACTGGCTGGCTGATTGACTGACAGACTGACTGACTGGCTGATTGACTGACAGACAGACTGACTGACTGACAGACTGACTGACTGACAGACTGACTGACTGGCTGATTGACTGACTGACAGACTGACTGACTGGCTGATTGATTGATTAAATCAATAAATTAGTTTAGTATTTATTTTACTAAGTGTTATCAATGGACACTTATTCGCATATGATTCAGGTGAAGACGTTTAAAGACAAGATAATCTTATTAAAAAAGAATCTGATCATTGTTTTGCACCTTTGTAGTTACGCACGAATCCCGACATGCCAATGAAGTGCTCGCCGTCCAAATATGACGGTCTTTTCTCAGTTATTGTGGCTCGACTTCAATGCATCACTCCACACTGACGTAGTCTGGTGCCATGAGAAACCACAAAGTGTGGGTCCACTGTAGTACAAGGCCAGTTTGGAGGCCATCAACAGGGCGAGAATTTTAGAGTAGACAAAACATCTTATCAGAAAAACAACAACAACAACAACAACAACAACAAAACTATATGATTAACTCAATGATTTTAAAATTGACAACATGGTTTCCGATTCTCAAGACATCTGTAACCGACGGCATTAACTGTAAAGATAGTGGTGTACAGCACAAATGGTTAATGAATGGAGTTTTTGCGGATTATCAGCCTCTGAAGGATATGTATGGCCATTGACCACGAAACTGCCGGGTGCAAAACAGAGAAAGATCAAGCGAAAGTTACGGTCTCTAGACACTCGAT
>JAWQFJ010000703.1:24117-30026 GCA_034096865.1 Theodoxus fluviatilis | reverse complement strand
ATGTAGTTGTATGTATGTATGTATGTATGTATGTATGTATGTATGTATGTATGTATGTATGTATGATGTATGTATGTATGTATGTATGTATGTATGTATGTATGTATGTATGTATGTATGTATGTATGTATGTGTATGTATGTATGTATGTATGTATGTATGTATGTATGTATGTATGTATGTATGTATGTATGTATGTAGTATGTATGTATGTATGTATGTATGTATGTATGTATGTATGTATGTATGTATGTATGTATGTATGTATGTATGTATGTATGTATGTATGTATGTATGTATGTATGTATGTATGTATGTATGTATGTATGTATGTATGTATGTATGTATGTATGTATGTATGTATGTATGTATGTGTGTGTGTGTGTGTATGTATGTATGTATGTATGTATGTATGTATGTATGTTTGTATGCATGTATGTATGTATGTATGTATGTATGTATGTATGTATGTATGTATGTATGTATGTATGTATGTATGTATGTATGTATGTATGTATGTATGTATGTATGTATGTATGTATGTATGAATGCATGAATGTATGTATG
The DNA here is from genome assembly GCA_034096865.1 of Theodoxus fluviatilis. Classification (NCBI taxonomy): domain Eukaryota; kingdom Metazoa; phylum Mollusca; class Gastropoda; order Cycloneritida; family Neritidae; genus Theodoxus; species Theodoxus fluviatilis. The sequence continues at coordinate 29,459 of JAWQFJ010000703.1, read as the reverse complement.
TATGTATGTATGTATGTATGTATGTATGTATGTATGTATGTATGTATGTATGTATGTATGTATGTATGTATGTATGTATGTATGTATGTATGTATGTATGTATGTATGTATGTATGTATGTATGTATGTATGTATGTACGTACGTACGTACGTACGTACGTACGTACGTACGTACGTACGTACGTACGTATGTATGTATGTATGTATGTATGTATGTATGTATGTATGTATGTGTGTGTGTGCGCGCGCGTATTTGTGTGTATTGGGTGGGGTGGAAGAGGGGTTGGGGGCGAGGTGTTTGGGAGGGAGGGGGGTTGGGGAGGAGGGTTCAGCATGTTGCTTTGTGTATTGTGAGATTTCGTACTGAATACGTTTTTTTAAGCTGGTATAATTATATCTAAAAGTCGCTTGTGTTCCAAACACGATAAAGACATGACAGCGCAAAGTGGACTAAAAAGTTTTCGTCAGACGCAACACGAGCAGGTGGCAGAAAAGGAATTAATGAGAAAGACCCTTCTCCCACGCTGTCACCTTTTCATTCGTCTTTGTTTTTGTAAATCAAGCAATAACTTGTTTAATGATGTTTCTATATAATTATAAGGTCGTCAGCTCTCAGATGTTTTAGAATCCAGGTAGGGTTGTATAGATAGGGGGTGGGTGGGTGGAGAAACAATGTAAACTAAACAATTTTTTCAAGGATGCAACCGCACAGATTCGAACGCCGCACCCACTAGCCGCAAGCGACTGCAGATCGAGCGCGCTGACCACTTGACCACAGAGCCGTAAAGAGGCACAACTTAAAACTGTTGCCTTTACCTTGAACTGCTTTGAACGCATCTGGTATCGTGTCTGCTTCCTTTTCAGTTTCACTCAGACGACCACGGTCAGGCAAAAGGCTTCCATGCCATCTACCACTTCCTTGCTCCCCCCACCACCCCCCGGCTCACCTCAGCACCCACCACCCCCTCCACCACCACCACCACTGACTCTGGAGTTACCTCCCTTAGCGCCTTCTTCTTGGAGCCGGGACGGGAAGAGTCCACATACAACAGCTCCGTCACTTCTGGACCAGAAGCGGAGTCAGCAACCACGTGGTCCGTGGGGATGGGGTCGGATGGAGGGGGTCTGAAGGGGAAGTACCCCCCGGATGGACGTGCCACCTTCCAGAGGTACCTGAACACCCTGTGGGCACTGGTTATCGCCCTCATCATCCTCTTCCTCATCGCCATCGTCATCGTCGTCTTCGTCTGCAGGCACTACAAGTAAGTTGAGGACAGCGAGTTGAGGAACTACCGTAATATTCAAACTACAAGGCGCCTCCTTATATAAAACGCACTCCCTCTATATAAAACCCCCCAACGCATTTCATCCATTAATAGCAAGCCATGCATCGCAGTAGAGGGCTCCCATCTTTCCTTGATGACAACAACATACGTGCTACGGATTGTTAACAGAAGAAATATATTACAGACACAGGCAGGCAGGCAGGCAGGCAGGCAGGCAGGCAGGCAGGCAAGCAGGCAGGCAGGCAGGCAAGCAAGCAAGCAGGCAGGCAGCAGCAGGCAGGCAGGCAGGCAGGCAGACCGACATCTTTATTACTCACATGTGGGAATGAACTGGTAAAATTACTACTCATGATCATTAAAACTTAAAATAAGATACACACAAATTCAGCAAGTTACAAGCAGCACGAGGTAGGCGATATGAATTTCTGTCTAGAGCATGAGTATTTTGGTCAGGGTTAAGTCTCGGGGGTCATTTTGGAGAAAACAACTATCGCCTTATAATCCAAATAGTACGGTTGTTCTTATTTTGTGCTTCAAGTGCTACTGTCATATCCTAGACCGTAGAGTGTAATAAAACGTAGAGCGTGACCTACTTGCATATGTTTAACATGACGTGTTCACCCGCCAAATCTTGTGATTGAACAATGCCCCGCAGAGATGACTTTGCCCCGCCTACTCTTGTTATCTTAACTGTGATTAGCCGGTTGTAACGGTGAGCTTTTTAAGAAATCTCGGACCCAAAGATTTTTGTCTTTGCTGCGTGTGATTTCATAAACATGTCTAGAGAAAAGTACCATTTGATCTGGTAATAAGGTGAAAGAAAACGATGAAAACCCATATTTCGTCATGTTAATAATATGCAAGTAGGTCACGCTCTACGTTTTAGGATACTCTACGGTCTAGGATATGACACTACTGCTGCTCGCGGTGATGGCTGTGTCGACGGTCGCATCACTGGCAACATACTTTTTTTAAACTGATGTTTACTGCATTGTTACCATGGATGTTGTTTTGTTGTCACTGTAACCGCCGCTGCCGCTGCGCTCTTGCCTGCTTAGGAGCTCGTCCTGAGGTGGGTTTTGCAGGATTGTAGATATGTAATCCAAAGCAATCCAAGACAACCCAAAGCAATCCAAAGCAATCCAAAGCAACCCAAAGCAATCCAAAGCAATCCAAAGCAACCCAAAGCAATCCAAAGCAATTCAAAGCAATCCAAAACAATCCAATGCAACCCAAAGCAATCCAAAGCAATCCAAAGCAATCCAAAGCAATCCAAAGCAATCCAACGCAACCCAAAGCAATCCAAAGCAACCCAAAAGGCAATGTTAGTCCTTTTAAAAGTGACTGCTCTAATCATACGCAACGTTCTTGTATTAAATCTGAACGCGTTTTCTTAGGCAAGGTACACTCCTCGAGGGCTAGCCGAGAGCAAGCAAGACATCTAAGAAACGGCCAGCCATCAACTGGCAAGGTGAAAGTTCGAGAGAACATGGCTGCGTCCTGGCGCGAGACTCGGTGAAGAAGTTGCCGATAGACGAAATAACTGACGATGCAGACATCACAGCAGTTTTTCACTTGACAGAACATATCATGGTGTCATCTCGAATGGCACGGGAACTTTTTCAACGAAAAGAAAGCAGCCCGGGTTCAATTGTAGACAATTTTGCCGAAAACGGTGTGCCTCGATACATTTAGATCAATTTAAGGGACACAATTCAGAGAGTGGTCATGTACGCATGATGTACGGTGCTTCGTGTATGCAAGCGATGAAATAAAGTTCGACAGTGCTTGTCCAGAAACAACCTATACCCATACTCCTCAATATATTCAAATGAACACTCGAACAGTAAATACTTCCGTGTACGTACAGTTTTTTATTCTCGGGCAGTGAAAAGCACACTACAGGCACTGCCGTCTATCAGCGGCAACCCAACTGGCACGGTCTCCGCCATTTTTGGTCATCCGGGCCTCTGCAGCGAGACGCAGCGAGGTACCCCCGGAGCTACCTTGGCCACCTTCCTTCGCAGCTAGTGCCTCCTTGTGAACGAGACGCCGTATATAGCGCCAAGTTCTCGAGATTCTCTCGAGATTCCTTGCCTAAGAAACGTACTCCTGTTTTCGGAATAGGCACTGTCTGATTTTTCGTCCCAATTTTGATACCGATTCCTGTATGATTACAGCGATCACGTAAAAGTGATACCGGGAACGCCATTTTCATTGCTTTGGATTGTTTTGGGTTGCTTTGGGTTGTTTTGGGTTGCTTTGGGTTGCTTTGGATTGCTTTGGTTTGCTTTGGATTGCTTTGGATTGCTTTGGGTTGCTTAGGGTTGCTTTGGGTTGCTTTGGATTGCTTTGGATTGCTTTGGGTTGTTTTGGATTGCTTTGGATTGCTTTGGATAGCTTTGGGTTGCTTTGATTTGCTTTGGATTGCTTTGGGTTGCTTTGGATTGCTTTGGATTGCTTTGGGTTGTTTTGGATTGCTTTGGATTGCTTTGGATAGCTTTGGGTTGCTTTGATTTGCTTTGGATTGCTTTGGGTTGCTTTGGATTGCTTTGGATTGCTTTGGGTTGTTTTGGATTGCTTTGGATTGCTTTGGATAGCTTTGGGTTGCTTTGATTTGCTTTGGATTGCTTTGGGTTGCTTTGGATTGCTTTGGATTGCATTGGGTTGCTTTGGGTTCCTTTGGTTTGCTTTGGATTGCATTGGATTGCTTTGGATTGCTTTGTTTTGCTTTGGGTTGCTTTGGGTTGCTTTGGATTGCTTTGGATAGCTTTGGATTGCTTTGGATTGCTTCGCGTTGCTTTTGATTGTTTTTGATTGCCTATCTACAGTCCTGCGAAACTCGCTTCTGGTGCTGTTTGCTGCATGTGCTGTGTTACTAAGATTTGGTGCTGCAGCTGCTGGTGCCTTGACATACGTCCTTTCGATGCTGCTGTTGTTGTTGCATGTCGCAAAAGCTTATGACGCACGGGTGGCACAGCACACTGTTTTCAATGAAATCAAGGCTGTTCTGCTTTGTCCTCTCGTATTTCATAAGAATGTCTCTAAAAACTGTTTCAGGCATAATTTGCTTTCAGCATGCTGTAAATGTCAGAGCTTGTTTTGAAATCCCGTGATTTGCAGCACAATAATGCTTTATTCCTCATGTTTAGGAATAAAAGAGGTGTTCTACGTGAAGTAATCAGCCGTACGGCGTCGTGGGATGTCACATACCAAGAATTCATGAGCAAACAACTTTTTTATTTGTGAAATGTGGCACTCAAAGCAAGAAATATGACATTTTGTATTACTGTGGCCGTGGCCTTGTATACACATGACGCTTGAGGAGGTGGAAGCAGACAAAGGCGGTACTTAAAGAAAGCTTTCTTTTGAGTGCATCTTTACTGTTTATGATAGCACAAGTTTCGGCACACACAAACATGTTTCAGAAAACAGATTTTGAGGCCACAGTATGACAGGATTCAAGTCCACTGCTGGAGTCCCTGCTCCCCAGCCGCTTCGAGACTGCCAGGTGCAGTGTTCAAAGCTGCAGGGATTCCATTTCATTTTTGGGGGGTGGGAAGTGGGGGATGGGGGTGGAAGGGGTTGTAAATGCAGAAGAAAAGGAAAGCACCTCTTCAATGCTCACATCAGCAGTAGGATCGACAGCTGCAGAGCTGCATCAAAGTAACAAATATTAAAATCACCATTTAAGTCATCAACAAAATCATCACACTAATTATTTCAGTAATATATGTCTTTTTGGCATATACATCAAAATCATTATAATCAAATCATCATCATCATCATCATCATCATCATCATCATCATCATCGTCGTCGTCGTCGTCATCGTCATCATCATCGTCGTCGTCGTCTTCATCATCATCATCATCATCATCATCATCATCATCATCATCATCATCATCATCATCATCATCATCATCATCATCATCATCATCATCATCATCATCTTAACACTCATCATTCCTGTCAAGGAGGACAATGTTAACCACATGTAGATATACACTGCACGGATCGCAGAGCTGCATCCTTGGGCAAGGCCTCTTTGCCTGAA
>JAWQFJ010000703.1:9117-19117 GCA_034096865.1 Theodoxus fluviatilis | reverse complement strand
GTGTGTGGTTCTGCGGCCGAGCGGTCAGACCGTTCGACCTGCAGTCGCTTGCGGCTGGTGGGTGCGGTGTTCGAAGCTGCACAGATCCTGGAGTTGCATCCTTGGGCAAGATGCCTAACCCACATTGCCTCTCCTACCGAGGAGTAAAGCCGGTAACTAGGTGCTGGACAACGGCTATCGGGGGTTAAATTTCTCAAAAGGATGTTCCTATCATAAGGACACAAATAAAGAAGATGATTAATATGATGAACATAATGATGATGTTGATGATGATTCTTTTTGTTTTCGTGATTGTCGTTGTCGTCATCATCATCGTCATCATCGTCATCGTCGTCGTCGTCGTCGTCGTCGTCATCATTATTTCAACGTGGAGTAGAAAGAATATGGGAAGAATGAGCACACGTAGCAACTGTTGCTCCTTGAATATCCTCACCAGCTGGGACACGCGGCAGTGGGGAGTTTGACCTACTGAAAGCCACTCAGGCAGAAATGCAGTCAGGGGATGAAAGGGAAACAGGAGTTTTTCACTCACAAACTGGGCGCACGTGAGGCACATTTGAAACAAAGGCACGAAAAGAAAAGAAAGTATACATTTCTCTGACGACAGATAAAGCTTGGGTACATGTAACTAATACTTCTTCTGCCTTGACGCACAACCGGTAATTCTCGTCTTGTCGCTCAGAATTTTTAACCCTGGAGTGGCTTTTCTGACATGAGAATCACAATGAATAGCTGTTGTTTGTGACAGATGTACATATTATTTCACTTCCTTTGTCACGCAAAATACATGTTCTGACACTTCCATGATGTTGACGTTCATGCCCAAACAGCGGCAAACCGGCACATTTACATGGAAGCAGATCAACCAGTTTCCAACTGCGTCTCATTCCAGCATTTTGATCGTGATAAATCTTTTCGTTTTCCCCATTCAAAGTATCGCAAGTGTCCATCATACACACGCATGCGCACGTACGTGCTTCAAAATACGACCATGATATGCACGTACCTTTCCACGCACGCAAGCATACTTTATCCTCTCTCTCTCTCTCTCTCTCTCTCTCTCTCTCTCTCTCTCTCTCTCTCTCTCTATATATATATATATATATATATATATATATATATACCCTTTTCTCTTCTCTTCTTCTCTCTCTCCTTTTCTCTTCTCTCTCTCTCTCTCTCTCTCTCCATTTCTCTTCTCTTCTTCTCTCTCTCTCTCTCTCTCTCTCTCATGCACACACACATACTGAGACATATACACGTTCACAACGCAGGGGCGCACGCGAGCGCACACACACACACACACACACACACACGTACACGCACACGCAAAAAGACACACACGTACCCAAACAGTTAGCGCTACGTTGTGATCATGGTGTCTGAAACTGTCGATACTGTTGTTGAATTGTGACTGACTTCTCTTAATTTGATTTGTCAAGAACATTGGTAACTGTCTTGTTCACATGGTTTTAATAAACAACAATATTTCTGTTGCAGTGTGCGGAACATCACCAATGAGGAGAGCGTGAGAGGAAGTTTTGAAGAAATGTGAGTACAACTGTCCGTACTTGGGTGTCCGTAGCGTTTTTAAACAGAAACGAAACGAAAGAAAGGACCATAAAAAATTAAGTAAACATGATGTAAGTTCAATGGATCTCCGTTTAGGACAAATTTGGTGGTTTTTTTTTTGCAAGTTCTCAGACGTTAAACCAACACTCTCCAGTCACCCATATTGAAATATCATCATAGATGTTCCCCTTATACATTCATACTCATTTGGTAGGAAGCTGCCGCACCCCTCAGTCTAGCAACGTGAGGTGCCATTCCAATTTCCGCCGTCAACTACCGTGCCTGTCGCCATCATAACGACGTTACCGTTACGTTACGAGTAGCGCGAATATAGCACAAATGCGACATATACGGCCGGAAAGCACACAGGTTCGGCTGTGGGCACGTTCACGCATAGAGGCAGAGAACAGAATGACAGACCACACTAACAGATTAGCACATAGACATTATTGGCAGCGGCAACGATCACCTTCAGCCATAACGCTCGAGCACATCATGACATGAACAGGCACAGAAGGAGGGAGAGAGACAGCTCCTCATCCCTACCTGGCTGGATGCTGTGCTTCCTTCCACCACGTGTGGAACTCTGGTTCAGTGCAGTCAGCTCACGCCTCCTTGCACTGTTTGATGTCCACCCGTCTCCTGATCCACCAATCTTGTTCGATGCTGGAGCTTGATCACCTCGATCTCCGACTTGTACTTGATTGCGCTTGCCTTTTCTGCTCTGGTGTTCTTCAATCTCTGCTTTCCTCACCAATGTCCTTCCTCACAACCGATCTTCTCCAACTTCAGTCCCAAATCTTCTCTATTGCTATTCCTCTATTCCAGTTCTCTAAAACCTGTCTCACTATCTGTCAAATCTCTATCGAACTGTCAAAACTCTATTCGTCATACTCTGACGACACACTCGCTCCTTCACAACCACCCTGACAACCAATCATATCTAGCAGTGAACGGGGAGGTAACTCTGAACTCCCTACCACACTCTCCCCCGTCAAAAATAAACCCCTCCCACCCGGGAAAAAGTGTCACCCGGTTGTTCAGTCATCCCGTTCGACTGCTCTTCCTAGACCCAGATGTGTCGAACGTCCCGAAAGTAAAAAGGGTAAAATTGACTCATCTTCTAGGGACCGAGGCAAGCAGGTATACCCATCTACATACCTAGAAATTAACAACCCATTCACTTTTTAAAATAAAAGCAAACCAACCCATTATCACACCCCAACAAGGTAAGATCCCGTCTTCGTAGAAGACTAAGTAGGGTCCCTCTACTCTTGCCTTGTATCTACCTATCCTGCTCGCCTGGAATTCTGGGGACACGCCGGTCTCTAGACCTTGAAGAACCGGCGTGCTTTCTCCCGGATCTGCTGCAGCACCCAGGTCTTCCGCACCTTAAAATTGCTGCGACCCGCAGACCTGCGTCACCCAATAAGTTTTCCCTGTCTCTCATGGATGGGGATGTCATACTCCAGGAGGAGTTTGTCCCGGGGCATTGTATGAAGGTCCCCTTAATAACATCCCCATGCCAAAAGAGACATTAGTGGCGCATTCTAGAGGAGACGACTGCCGGGCGTTTCTTCCGCGGCGCCGTCACCCCCTTAGGAGATTGCCCAGACGATTTTGGGCGTGCCGCCATCTCCGCGTACGAAGGTGAAGACTGTTTCCTGGGAGCACTTCCCTCTCCCTTTTCAGTCTTGACCTCGACCCGGAGTGACGAACTCACCCCTTCCGCCTGAGCTATTTCCTTTAGTTCTTCAACCCCTGGATCCTTGTCCGCAATTGATTCTGGGAGAATCAATCGCTGTTCCGGGGTAACCGAAGTCTCATGGGACTCCTCCCTATCAGCCATTGATTCTGGGGAAATCAATGGTTGTTCCGAGGTAACCGGAGTCTCAGAGGACTCCTCCCCCTCAGCCATTGATCCTGGGAGAATCAATGGCTGTCCCGGGGTAACCGGAGTCTCAGAGGACTCCTCCCCCTCAGCCATTGATTCTGGGAGAATCAATGGCTGTCCCGGGGTAACCGGAGTCTCAGAGGACTCCTCCCCCTCAGCTGAGGACTCAGGATCCATGAGGGATGGCTGGTCTGTAGAGGTACCCAGGGTCCCATTGGACCCTTCCTCTCCAGCTGAAATCACCGAAGGCTCCTCTTGACTAGTGGCCGGAGCCACAGGAACCTTGTCGCTGTCAACCAAAGTCGTCGGCTCGAGAAAACGGTTTGCTCCACCCACGACCACACCCTCCATGGGAGATTCCTCCCTATCTGAGCTCGCAAGAGCTCCTGAGGATGTGGCCGCTGAAAGAGCTTCCATCTTCCTTGCCCTACGCCTCTGCCGACGCGTTTCGGTCCTGGCCTCTCGGTATTGCCTCTTCTGTTCTGTGGAGAGAGTACTCCAAACCCGGTCAGGTAAGTTACCCATGTATCCTCCCTGCCAAATCTGAGGAGGCACACTATCTACACTTTGTTTTTTGGGTGCCTTCCTTCGTTTTTTGGCTCCCTTGTCCCGGGAATTCCGGCTAGGATGTGAATCCTTACCATTCCCTGTGGGGTGCGGCACAGGGGCAGAGTTAGACTCTTCCCGCTCCTGCGACAAATGGCGCTTCTGCTGGCGGTCCCGCGACTCAGGTTGTACATGAGGTCGCTCCGCTAGCCCAGCTCCACCCGGCACAGGAGCAGAGTTAGACTCCCGCCCCTGCGACAATTGGCGCTTCTGCTGGCGGTCCAGCAATCCCGGTGGTTTCCGGGACTGCTCCGCCAGCCTAGCTATCCCAGGAGCTCTACCTGCCCTCAACTGGGGGACGAAGTTCCGGAAAGCCTGCTGGTTGGCTTGACCGGACATCCGGAGCATTATTCCCATTATTTCCCAATGCAGGAGGAGTGCCCGCGCGTTTATGGGTTCCAGAGACGGTTGTTCTGGCCAGGGATACCCCCAATACGCGCTCAGCCTCCTGCACGGTTGGGCGTCTGCGTCCGTGACCTTCATCCCCAAGGGCAAGTATCTACCCATTAAATCCTCGAGCCCCCCCAGGCTACTGCCTGGGACCCCAAGGTATAGGCTAAACAGGCAAAGTGCCTGATCCATATGGCAACAGGGCCATCCGTAAAACCCAGGCGGAAAATGCCTCTGGAGGTAGTGCTCCTTCAGGTTCACCACCGGACGTCCATAGCAGCCACTCAGGTCGCACCTCTGCAGCTGCAAAGGTGTGGTTCCCCCTGCTTTCCATTCCGCCATCTGAAAAATGCCGACCCCAGGGAATAGTTAGCACTGACCCCCCATCCTCCGACAACTAGGGCAGATAAAATAGTCCAACCGCTTTGCCTCCGCAACTGAAATATCCATGCATTTGACATGAAACCATTCATAGCAGGCATCGCAGGCTATCATCAATTGCCCGTCGTCTGGTCTCCGGCACTGACAGTAGACAGGAGTTTCAGCTTCATCTGCAAAGAGACCGTTTGCATTAAAGCCCCCTACACCATTACCCTGCCCTGTGGACTCAGGGGCTGGGGGTGGTAGGTGAAGCAACCGATTCCTCCTCCTTCGGACCCAGAGTGGCAACGGCTCCTCCCGGCACATCCTTAGCCTGTCTTGGTGCACCGTCCACTCCTTCCGGGCCGACGCCACCCTGTAAAGAACAGAAGAGAGCACATCTACGACAACAAACGGTCCTTTCCAAAGGGAAGCCAATTTTTTACACTGGCCCACCTTCCTGGCGGAGTTTGCAAGTAAGACCACATCCCCCATCCCAAATTGATTAGGACTTGCATGGATGTCATAGTCTTTCTTTTGTCGCTCCTGATGGCTCTGCAACATCTTCCTTACAATACCGTGCACTTGATGCAATGTGTCCTGCATCTCATGCACATACGTGTCCAACTCCTTTGACACGTGTGTATCTCCCATCATCAAGTGGTATGGGTGTCGAACTTCCCTTCCTAACATAAGGAAGTTAGGTGTAAACCCAGTAGTCCGGTTTTCTGTTGAACGCAGCGCTCCCATCAGTATGGGTAGGCATTCATCCCACCGGTTCTGTTCACCCTTGGATGTGCACCTCAGCATTTGCAAGATGGTGCTATTCATCCGTTCGACCTGCCCATTAGCACTAGGATGATACGGAGTAGTTCTCTTCTTGGTGATCTCCAGCAACTCACACAAATGGGTGAACAGCTGACTAGTGAAGTTGGTGCCTTGATCTGTACAGATTTCCAAGGGACACCCCCATCTGCTGATCAGATACTCCACCGTCGCCCTCGCCACTGTCTCCGCCAATTGATTTGGTAAAGGAGCAGCTTCCACCCATTTGGTGAACTGGTCGACCATCAAGAGGATATATCTATTGCCGGATGGTGTCACCGGCAACGGCCCCAGGATGTCCAGATGGCACTTTTCCATTGGTGCGCCTGCAGTAAAAGCCTGAAGAGGGGCTTTCCCACGGTGCGTACACCGTTTATTCCTACTGCAAGGCACGCAGGTTTTAATGTGCACATCCACATCTGATGACATAGTAGGCCAATAGAATGTTTTTCGCAGTCTATTCAGCGTGGAGTCACGCCCCCGATGCCCAGCCAGCATGCTATCATGCGCAAAGCGCAGAACCGGCTTAATCAGGTGGTGCGGAACCAGCCACAGCTCCCTGTCTCCTCCGTTCGCCATCCAGCGATACCAGAGACTGCCATCCCTATCCACAATGAACCTCCTGTTTGTCCACAGTCGTTTCAGAGTTGGGGATTGAGCTGCTACCTCTTCCACAGTAGGCTGCTTACTGGTCTGAAGCCATTGAGCAATAAGACTCAAATCAGAGTCTTTCCCTTGCTCGTTAGCCCTATCCTGGATGTTGAGCTGGTGCATCCAATTAGCTTCTGCTCCCGACACATTCCTGACACTGGGAATTATCGGAGCAACCGAAGCCAAGGGAAGCACATCATCTACATCCTCTTCAAAACGTTCCCACTGGTTGTGTGCCCGTTGACAGTAGGTGCATCCCCCGCACGGGAGGGAAGAAAGGTCCGCCCCAGCCGTGTAGCAATTGCACTCACCCAGAATATCAGGCATTCTTGACAGTGCATCAGCATTGGCGTGGGCCTTACCCTTCCGATGCACCACCTTCATATCGTATTGCGCCAGCTCCTCCAGCCACCTGGCTAGTTGCCCTTCCGGGTTTTTAAACCTCATCAACCAAGCCAGGCTGCTGTGATCTGTACGCACACAGAAGGCCCTCCCCAGCAAATAGTGCCTGTATTGCCTCGTGAAAGCCACCAGAGCTAAAAGCTCTTTACGAGTCGTGCAATACTTGCGTTGTGCAGGTGTTAGGGTCCGACTTGCAAAAGAAATAGGCCTTTCCACTTCATCCTGGATTTGAGACAGACATCCCCCAACAGCGATGTTGGAAGCGTCTGTATCCAGAATAAAGAGTGCCCCTTGCTGTGGCAATGCCAAAACCCGTGCTGTATACACTGCCTCCTTCAGCTGGTAGAAGGTTTGGCTGTGTTCCTCAGACCACTGAAAGGGTGCCTTGCCAGTAAGCCGATACAGGGGCACGGCCATCTCTGCAAGCCGAGGTATATGTTCCCTGTGGTAATTAACAAACCCCAGGAAACTTTCTACCTCCCTTGTATTTCTCGGAGGAAGCCAGTTCTGGATGGTTTCCTTGCTACTTGGATCAATGTCCACCGAGCTCCCCGTCACCACCTTACCCAGGAACTTGACCTTAGTGCAAAACAGGTGGCACTTAGACGGTTTAAGCTTCAAATTGTAGCCCCGGAAACGATCCAGAACCTCCCTCAGATTTGCTACATGCTCTTGGAAATTTCTTCCCAAGACCATCACATCATCAATGAAAGCTAGGGCCTTTGTCCAGGTCAATCCTCTCAGCACCAAATTAATGGCCCTCTGAAAGGTACTGGGTGCATTGCACAGGCCAAAGCTCATACGCCTGTACTCAAAGAGTCCAGAGCGGGTGATAAAGGCAGTTTTTTCCCGATCCCTAGGTAGGATCTCGATCTGCCAATATCCGGAAGCCATATCAAGGGTGCTCATAAACTGATTTCCCGCCAGCGTATCCAGACAGTCGGAGATCAAGGGCAGTGGGAAAGCGTCCTTCTTAGTGACTGCGTTTAGCCTTCTGTAGTCTAAACACCATCTGACTCCACCGTCCTTTTTCCGGACTAGAACTGGCGACGCTGCCCATGGAGAGCTCGAGGGCTGAATCACACCAGCCTCCAGCATAGACAACAGATGTTTCTCCTCTTCACCCTCAAAGCCCTGAGGAGTCCTCCTCAACCGGTCTCTGATAGGAGGTACATCTTCAGTGTTAATCTCATGCTGGATGGCTTCAAAACACCCAAGATCTAATTCATTCGCTGCGAAGGCATCTGCATACTCCTGCAACAAGAGGGCCAGCTCCCTTTTCTGCTCTGGGGGCAACCCCCTCCCGGACCTTTCATAAAGGTCCTGCAGATGTGCTGGAACCTTAGATGCCTCCTTCAATTGCCGAATCTTTCTTACTACCATCCCGTCCAGTGCCTCCACTGGCTCTGCCAACCCTATCACCTCCCCTGCCTCTAGGGTCCGGCTCACTTCTGTGTCGTTGATGACGCATACTGACGGACTCCTACCCGAGGCAGAGGCATGAACGGACGCTGGCACTAGACATAAGGTAGCATCCCACAGAGGTGTCATTAACCATGAACCTTCCACAGGAGTGGAAAGCCTCACCTCGCAAAAAGAACTAGATGCCGCAGGAATCCTTACCCGTGTAGTAAGAGACACTACACTAAGAGAGTTCCCCCTCTCATCCTGCACCATCTCCACAGGTATCACCTCCCCCCCCATTTTAACCGTAAGGGATTGCAAATCTATAGTGGCCTTGCCCTCTTCCAGGACATCCAACCCGAGGAGCATATCCTCTGCAATATCAGCCACATAGATTTGCCGGAGATATTCCTGTTTTCCCAGGGAAATGCGAGCTCCCTGTATCAATTCAGCAGGCACTAGTTTGCCTGCCACTCCCTGCAGGAGGGCTCGATCCCTTTGCACACCCCCTAGTACTTTCCCAGCCCATTTGGAGCTAAGTACTGACACCTGGGCGGCCGTATCTAGTACGGCTAACAAGGGTTCCCCGTTCACGCATGCCCTCACCACGAGGTTCTTCCCGGTAGTGTTCCGGATCAGTTTGGGCGGCTCCGCGAGCAAGTGACCAGGAGGGGGCCCATGCTCGCGGCTCACACCCCCCCCCTTGGGGTTTAAATCCGTTCGCACATACCTACCTTGAGGAGAGGATGACCGTGAACGAGGTGGTTGAGGACAATCTCGCTTGTAATGTCCCCACTGACGGCAGCGATGGCATTGGGAATCGGCTGGACCCCTCCCAGGTGACAAGGAGGTAGTTCGCGTGTTACCACCTCCCGCCCCCAAGCTATTCTCCGATGATCGCTGTACAGGACGACTCGTCAATGCCACCACAATTTTTTCTAGAAGGGCTTTCATCTCTTCCATCGCCACAGCCATTTTTTGCTCTCCTTCTGTGGACACCTGCCGTCCCGAAGAGCATATTTGACTGCTTCCGCCAGGCGGAAGTGTTGGAGGCACCGAAGGCTCTCTGGGTTGATAGGCCCGGTTGATCTGCCTGACCCGAACCACATCCTCTCCATCGCAATTTTCCTCATCAGCAAAACTGACGTGGCGTAGTTTCGGACGGATTCTCAGGTTCTGCTTACTCTCCTGGTAAGCTATCAGCTCTGCCATCAACTGACTCAGGTCGTCCAGCCTCAGTGAGTGACCGTACATAGCCAGCTCCTGCTCCTTTAAACCATTAAGGAAGTTTCTTGCCGTCTCTCTGGCGATGTATCTGGAAGACACCTCCCCATGGCGAAAGGAATCATTAGCTAGGGCTCGTACCCGGTCGCAATACTGAAGGAGAGTCTCATTGTCGCGTTGGACGACAGCATACAGGCGCGCCCTCTGGGTTTCTGCAGTCACCACCTGACCAAAGCGTTGTTCCATGACCTTTACTACTTCCCCCAGGTCATCGCGTTGGTTTCCCGGTATGTGACTGTAACACCGGAGTGCGTCCCCCTTAAGGTAGAACACCAGTTGTTGTGCCGCCTCCTCCTCTGACCAGTCTTGCAGGAGCTTCATCTGCTTGAATTGCAGATGGAACTCTCTCCAAGGCTCTTCTCCACCATATGCCCGAAGCTTTGGCAGGTCCCTCCTTCCCCTTTCCTCCCTCCAGGTGGACCTAGACCGCCTGTGGGTATCCTGGGGGAAACAAACACCACCAAACCTCTCTGGGCTTTGCCCGTTCCCTCGATCCTGAGTGTCGTATGGTCCCTGACGCGGAAGGTTTTCAGACCTGCCGTGCCATGAGGGAAACGTCGCGCCATCGTCACCTCCCATCCCCAGCGAGTGCCTGGAATTTCTTCCAACAGGGGA
>JAWQFJ010000702.1:22291-52913 GCA_034096865.1 Theodoxus fluviatilis | reverse complement strand
AGTCCACCATTTTCTGACAGACGAGGGAGGAGCGAGGGTATGACAGTGAGATGTGCTGAGCTGCGCTGCCACCGCGTGGCTGGCCAGCAGTCCAACAGGTTGGCTGGCTCTCACGTCATTCCCGTCTCCTACCCTTCCCTGTCGCCCTGGCAACAGCGTGTCCTCCCACTGCGAGTATTGGGTATTGTGTGACTCCCCGATAAAAATACTCTGAAATGTGAGTATCATCACCGTCAAACAGGAGGCAGCCTACCTCACGGCCTACACGACCTCGCGGCGCTCTACGTGTCTTTTTTCTTCTGCCTCGAAGTGTTTTTTGGTGGCGGGAGAGTGGCCACGACATGGGATGGGAAAATTCTGAGAGAAGAGTTCTCAGCTTTCTGTCCGTTGTATGTGTCTTTTGTTTTCACGCACACTCAAACAATCACACACACACACACATGCATGAATGCATGCACACACACGCACAGACACACGCGCACACACAAACAAACAAATACACACATATGCATGCATGCACACACACGCACACGCACACACACAAACACACATACACATGCATGCATGCACTCTCTCTCTCTCTCTCTCTCTCTCTCTCTCTCTCTCTCTCTCTCTCTCTCTCTCTCTATCTCTCCCCTTTACTTTCCCTCAACTCTTCTTTATTTCTTGTACAAGTTCAAAGGTTTCCAGCAGATCATGCAATGATGCCACCAAAGAAACTGCAATACCTGCTTCTGAATAATAAGTTAGTCGAAACATTGTTCTTTGCACTTAATAGGGATTGCCTCGAGGGCACTGAACAAATCAACATATAGTTGACACCGCCTCAAATCCTAATTTCCTCTAGTCACAAGGAGACGCCAGAGTTTTGAATGAGGGTTGGACATGCAGTAGTGTACAACCCACAGCCAGGAGTCCTGAGACGACACTACGACACCGACATGTTTCAAGACACAGCTAAGTCCACAGGATCCAAAGTCTTTGAATTACCTGGCCTAGCTGTTTATGCACCCTCTCACATTTAACTGTTCCAGTCCTCCATAACCGTCAAAAGTGAAACCTTTCGAAAACCACGTAACAGACTGACTGACTGAATGAATGAATGTTTATTGCTGAATCAGCTTTATTTGGCTATGTAAGGCCTCAACATTTGTTTACAAAAGCGAGAGTATAAGAAAGGATTACTTATTTGTAAAGTATGTATACACATACATGTCCGCCTTACAGAACAGCGAAAAAGCGTTCACTTTTGCAAGTGTTGCACTCTTCTCTGCGGGGGTTCTCCTGGCTTGCGCTGGGAAATCGAAGTGACAAACACTGGTGGTCGTTTTCGATAAACTTTATTCACGCACTGATCGCTACACAGTGGTGAAAATCAGCCAACAGTAATTCGTCGTCGTACTCGCTTCACTCTACACACAGTGTCGCAGAGGACTCGCTCCTTACAAAGTTAAGCTCTCACCTTAACTCTGTCGCATCTGCTGCTCGTGTCTGACTTGTGTCAGTCGTCTCTGTCTCTCTCTCGCTTTGTCGCTCCTTTTATATCTAACCCTAGATTTCCAGATCTTTCGTGAATGAAGCGGCACACTCTCTAAAAGTTCAAGCTGAAAATCGACTGACTTCACGTGACACAACAAGACAATTTTAGCCTAACTCGGTCGCAGGTCAGGGCAATGACCTGACCGATATACAAAAATCAACCGTGCTGCGAGTCTCCCGTATGATCCAGAATCTTCATAACACAAGCGTTATGTCCGAAAGACGATATTCCACGGTTGAAGCGCAGTGAAAATTATGACATGACGTGCGACCATCTGAAACCTTCAGGTAAACACCTCCTCGCCCTCATCAATAGATCTTCCATGACGTCCCAGCTGCTTCTTGGCTCATTACAAGCATTAAACACATGACGCCCGGGAAGCTCATGAAAAGTTAGGTCATTTGTTCATTTCTTGTTTGGAGTAGGCCCAGTCTTCGAGGGAGCAAAGTGGTACCTGCGAGCTAAACACCTGAAAGAGTACTGGACACAGGCCTCTTCTGCGCCTCGAGTCCTATCATGCGTTGCATGGCAGCAAGTCCCCGTATGCTGACATAGTCCTCTGTAGTGGGACACCTTTACTTATATATATTCACTTTCTTTCGCACTTTCTTTCGCTTGCTGTTCCCTCGTCTCTTCGTCCCTGCATGAGTACTGGGTACATGCGTGGTCTCGAGTAACGAATAGCCCGTGCCCAACCACTCTCTCGTCTTTTCTTAACACATTTTGATCGGCCAGACCTGCTAGATGCTTTCCGTAAGGTCCGCGCGTTTACTATTTTACTAAGACGCTCATTTGGATGATGAGGTTTAATTGCTGTGCTATGGACCTCTGCACAAGTTGCCTGAATAAAACGTGGAGGGTGGTTCAAAACTGCTTCCTTGCATTATTTTTCCAACCAGCCTACACTGGCAGCATCACAATTTAACAATCCTTTATCTCCTCAGTGATTGAACATGGTAATAAAGTCATTTCGAGCAGATACCAAACCATGGCACCTAATCGCCATACACAAAATATATGACAAAAGGTTGGGCCACTACAAAGTATCTCGATCTTTATTTTAAAAAATCATCAGCATACTTGATTGTTAGCTTATGGTCAATGTGTTCATGCGGGGGACATACCATGAGACCTACAAGCTTGGCTCGAGGATCTAATCATTTGGTAAAAAGAAACACAAGTTAGAGGACGAATCAATGGTCCAGCTTGAGACGCAGACTTTGATATTAGTAGCAAAGGGAATTAGCACGCATGCCATCCTCAGTAGGAACTGAACCACAACGCCTAGTCGCTTTCCCCCACCCACTGAATTAAACGAATCTTGGTTTTAAATGCAACATTTCAAACGATATTCTCACAAATACCCTTTGGAACATCTTGCTCGATTTTGCTGACAGAACATGACAGATCGCGTCTTCCGTAACGTCTACTGAAGGTATATTGATTAGAGTGGTCTTCTCTTGATGGCTGGTGGCCCTTTTTCAAGCCGTGTCTTTTCTTCGTGGCAGTTTTGTAAAATTGCAAAATGCTCGCATGAGTAAACATTAATAAAGTCATCAGTTATTACTACAGACATAGGAAGGAGTAGATGCTAACTGCTAAATGACTGCAGTCGAAGCATCGAACGTTAACTCCCCCCATTACCCCCTTTTCAAGTCACGTCACTCAAAAACAGCGGCTTCACTGAGTTGTCTCCCTCACGCAGTTGTTACGCGGCCCGGTGGACAGGCAGGTTTTTGATGGCGATGAACACAACACAGGGAAGAAGACGAGCTAGTCGGCGGCGTTTCCATATTTTCCTCAACACTGAGGTAGCAGTGGTCAGTGCAATGTGTGTGGTGGAGGCGTCAAGACTGGCAGACGTTTCCTCTCATCAAACGGAGGCGCGGACTTTAGAGGGGCCAGGCTGAGAATCGGCCGACGCGATCTCAGCCTGTTCCAGAGTTTGTTTCTTAATGACGCTTATTACATCTCTATACTTAACTGAAATTACTTGTTTGCAGTGTTGCCACGTTTAGCACGAAAAGGTCTATCGAATGAATATTGCACCATTGAAATTATGTGAAATTATCAGAGAAAGCAACGGATTTAATACATAAACATTACAGTGTAGATCGATATAGCGCAAGCAAGGATACCAGGGAAACGGTCTGCAGTCAAACGTTAATTAAATCGAATTAACAAATGACAGACCGGACAAATGGACATCGATCCAACATACAGGACATAATTATGTTAGGAAGAGAGGGAAGGCGTGACTAATCCAGTTGACAAGTGATATGACGAGCAGCTGCGTGACACTTCCAAACTGGCAGAAGAGAGCAATGTAGTGGCTGTTCATGCAGAATGGGCACCTAACTCACAGGAAACGCATGACAGGAAGAGGAAGAATGTAAATGTACTTGGTGATATATAGGCACACCCTCTCACAGAATTACATTTTGTGTCTGTGCCTGCATTACACAATGAAACCATCCTAAAAACGAGTTGGGTCACTTTATGAAACTTTTTTCCCCTTGGAGCTCTCTAAAAGAAGCAGCTGTTTTCGTAATGTCAAGCACGAATGAGGTATCTTACACAGACACAGACACACACACGGGCACAGATACAGACACTCACACGGGCACAGACACAGACACATACCGGGCACAAACACACACACACACACACACACACACACACACACACACACACACACACACACACACACACACACACACACACACACACACACACACACACACAAGAAAAGAAAGAGTATCAGTATGTAACAAATTGGGGCTTCTTGTTTTTGTTATTCTCTGGTGTTAACGATTAGTGTCATTTGTGACCGTGCATGAGAAACAAAGCTAAAGTACGAAAGCGTTTTTGGAGAAAAAAAAAAGCACTGCAAAAAGTATCACTGCACTAAGATTTCCTCTGTGAACATGCTGGTTGTCTTTTTCTGGAACATACACGAATAAATAAATAATATCGTGGTTGAAATAGATCAGTTTGTCATTTTTAGTACACGTCACGCATATCCGACTGATCAGCCCGAACTATAAGCAGGAAGTTGTCACATATCGTGCTTAGAATTATCTGTGGTTTGCTTCGGCAGTGCAGTCGATATGTAAGGCAGCCCTACCCTGACCTGGACAAGTGCGCAGTGAAATCGAGGTCAAAGGGAGATGATTTTGCGCAAACCCTCGACTCGAACTTATCCTCCCCTGAGACAGCTCGTGACAGATATAATGTGACTTCCCACCCGGACCGCAGACACAAAAAAGGGCAACGGTTGCTTTGATTAATTTTTAGCTGCTGAAGACGACAAGAATTTCAGTTAGGACGCAATTAATTGATTTTGTTGTTGTTCTTTTGTACATATGCTCACTGTTTCAATTCGGTTTTTGGTAAAAGTATTGCCAAGGAAATCAGAGTCAGTCCTAGCAAGACCCTCCATTTTTTCTTCTTTGTTTCCATCCCTGTTGCAAAACGTGATATTGAGTTTTTATGTATCAGTGCTAAGTCAAATGCAATATCTATTTGAATGTACAATGATCAGTGTACCAAATCAATATCCATTTTTCTTTTATCCTCTCAAATGTTGATGGCATTTATGCGAGCATAAAATCAAACTTCTTTTTGGTCACGTCTCTTTCTTTCTCTCTCTCTCTCTCTCTCTCTCTCTCTCTCTCTCTCTCTCTCTCTCTCACACACACACACACACACACACACACACACACACACACACACACATACACATCGCTATCACTTCTTTTTTCTCTCTATTCTCATACACACACATACACATACACACACACACACACAAGTGCGCACGCACGCGCACGGACGCACATACACACACGCACGCAAACACACTCTCTCTCTCACACACACACACACACACACACACACACACACACACACACACACACACACACACACACACTCCACCCCATCCCCAAACATGTCGACTCCTGTGCGAAGAGAATTTCCCATCGTGGACTAAAGCCTTTGTAGATCTACCTACCAATCTGTCCACCTGTCTGTGTGCGTGTGTGTGTGACTGTCTGTGTGTATGTCTGTCTGTGTGTCTGTCTGTGTGTCTGTTTGTGTGTCTGACTGTGTGTCTGTCTGTGTGTGTGTATGTGTGTGTGTGTGTGTGTGTGTGTGTGTGTATGTGTGTGTGTGTGTGTGTGTGTCTGTCTCTGTCACTGTCTCTGTCTGCCTGTCTGTGTGTGTGTGTGTGTGTGTGTGTGTGTGTGTGTGTGTGTGTGTGTGTGTGTGTGTGTGTGTGTGTCTGTCCGTGTCCGTCCGTCCGTCGTCCGTGTCCGCCCGTCCGTCCGTCCGTCCGTCCGTCCGTCTGTCTGGTCTGGTCTGGTCTGGTCTGGTCTGGGTCTGGTCTGGGTCTGGTCTGGTCTGGGTCTGGTCTGGTCTGGGTCTGGTCTGGTCTGGTCTGGTCTGGTCTGGTCTGGTCTGGTCTGGTCTGGTCTGGTCTGGTCTGGTCTGATCTTGTTCTGCCTGTTTGTCAGACGGTTAATCAAGAGCTAACAAGCTAAATGTTCTTCAGTAGACTGCGTGAAATTATTGGAGGTTGCAGGCTTACCCTATTCATGAATGATAGTCTCTATTGTGTCATTGTCTCTGACCACTTCAGAGCCACGGTACCTTAATTAATCAGCTGCAAGGCAGTGAGGAGGTGGTCTCGTCTCTTTGGAAAGCAAACATTAGGCGCGTTTGTTTGGCAAGTGGCTCGCCTCGATGGCTAGTCGAGGGCGAGCGAGACGCTCCTATCGCTAAAAAATGGCCAATCATCAGTTGGCAAGGCGGAAGTCCGAGAGAACATGGCTGCGACCTGGTGCGAGTGTCGGTGAAGAAGTGTCCAATAGACGAAATAACTGACGAAACAGATATCACCGCAGTTTTTCACATGATAGAACACACCTCGGTGTCATATCGAATGGCACGGGAACTTTTTCCACTTAAAAAAAGCAATCCAGGTTCAATTGCAGACAATTTTGTTGAAAATGCTGTGCCTCGATTCATCTCAATAAATTCAACGGACATGATTCATAGAGCGTACGTGTACGGTGTTTCGTGTTTGCAAACGATAATTTTTTTAAGGCAGTGTATGTTAAGAAATAACCTATACACCTACTCCTCAAAATATACAAATGAAGGGTAGTACTATAAACCGCAATCCCCTGAAATCCCCCGCAACCCCCCGCAATCCCTTAAAATTTAATTATTCATTTCTTCATATTTAATGTATGTGTGTTTTGGGGGGTTTGTTAACAAAGCAATGAATGGTCCCTTTTGTGTCTTTCCGGTTTGTATCCTATTACGGCGCATGCGTATTGGATTTGTTTAACAGTGGTTTTGCATACATCTTGTGTGTGACAAGTTTATGTTCACGAAAGGACAGGATTATGACAGGCTTTATAATGTGTGTGTTTGAATGCTAAGGTTTCACTTTTGTGTGAAATATTGAGTTTATACTCGCGTAAGTATAAAATTGCATTAGTAGTGTGTGTTCAAAGAACCGGTTCATAGGCTACTAACTGTAACATGACTTGTGAAATTTTGAACAACTTTTAGTTTATCCAACTCCTAATCAAACACCATCATCAACATCAAACACCATCATACTCCACCTCGTCATCACCAAGCATTGATCTACAAAATAATTACCAATATATACACTACAACTCCTCATCAAACATCAACATCAAACATCATCATCAACTTCATTATCATCATCAAGCACTGATCCAAAAATAATTACCAATATATACACTCCTCATCAAACACCATCATCAACATCAATTCATTATCATCATCAAGCACTGAATCAAACACCATCATCAACATCAAACACCATCATACTCCACCTCGTCATCATCAAGCATTGATCTATAAAATAATTACCATTACATACACTCCAAGTCCTCATCAAACACCATCATCAACTTCATTATCATCATCAAGCACTCCACTCCACCTCGTCAAACGCCATCATCAACATCATTATCATCAAAGACTGATCGATCCACGACTACAAGCACCGTCAACAATCTTCACTTATTACAATTCTGCAGAAGAATTAAGCTTTGGTCTTTTGGATTTGCTGGGTGTTGTAGTTTTCGCGTTCCGCCTCCGCTTCCTCTGTCCTGGCTTTTTCCCTCTGTGGGCTGGTGCTTTAACGCTGCTTTGACCATCTGTTGTGTGCACAAGGGTTTCTTAGGTTGTTTTTCTCAGCTTCCTGACGTGTTTCCTTTCCAGGTCTCAGGCTTTGCCATCCAAACATCTCTGGAAACATGGAATTTCTGGAACGATTCATCAAGGTAGAACTCGCCCATACCAAAAGTGGCACGTTTCTCCTCTGAGAATTGTTGAATAATTACCTCATGTAGATTTTCAACCAGCTCCACCAGTTGTTTTGGTCTCCAGTCAAGTTTTTGCTTGAGGACATGGTTTAGGGACTCACAGTTGTTGTTGGTCCAGTGTGAATCAGGGAGTAGCAGGTTTGCCTTCTGTTTTGCCTTCACATTTTCTTCTAGCATCGGCAAAATCCTTCTCAAGTGTTTTTTGAGCGTGGAGTGGTTCGTGGTGTCCAACAGGTGTTGCATTTCGTCCTGGACATCAGCTGGTATTGTTGCAGTTTTGAGGATGCCAGTGTCTCCAAAAATCTTCTGTACAAGCTGTTTTCTTTCTGCTTTTGCCATTCCCACCTTGTCTGTCAGTGCCACTTCAAGGTTGTTTTTTTTTGTAGGTGACGGACGCATGACAACCTACTTGCCTCGGGAAATGCCATGGCTATTGCATCTCTCATAGCGGATTCATCATCACTGCCCCATATCGGAAGCTCATAGGTTGGGTCTGAGGAGAGTCGGCCTGACAAGTGTTGGAAAAATAAGTGGTACGTTGATGTGTCGCTTTCCCCGTGAAGAAGCAATGGACCGCAGATCACTGGATGCTCTTCTGTTTTTCTGTCCTTGAGAGAAAGGTTTTTGTACGCCAGTACAGTGACGTGCACTTCCCCCAAATTGAACGTTTTGTCATCGCCTATGACTGTTGTCTCAGCTGATGATGAAGCGCAACAAAAGCGTTGCAAATCTTCTATTTGTTAATAATACTAATACTAATACTAATACTAATAATTCTAATAATAATAATAAAAAATAAAAATACTACTACTACTACTACTACTACTACTACTATTTATAATAATAATAATAATAATAATAATAATAATAATAATAATAATAATAATAATAATAATAATAATAATAATAATAATAATAATAATAATAATAATAATAATAATAATAATAATAATACAGACTATGTGTACGCACATACCTTCCCTAATAAGCAAGCTCATGGCGTTTACAATGAAAAAGTCCACACTCATACAAAGCATTCTAACACTCGCACACTGTACAGTTGAAATGAAAAAAAAATAAAACCAATACAATTTATTAAATAGCAGGCAATAAACAAAACACGAAACATTTATTATATAAAAAGGCGCCTTGTGGAGCACTTCACTGCTCGTCAGGAAAGACTGACCGGAACAGGTGTGTCTTAAGGGAGGTTTTGAACTGGGTCATGGAATCAGAGTGACGGACAGGGAAAGGTAGGCTATTCCACGTTACAGGGCCGATGTAAGAAAAGCTCGCTGTCCTTGGGTTTTCTTTTTGCGACGGGGTACATTTAACGTTTTGGTGTCTGCAGCTGAACGGTTATTTCTAGCGGGGGTGTAGACAGTGAGAATTTCTTTGAGTGCGTGTGGTGCAGTTTGATTGAAGAAGTTGAAACACATAGTGGCTAGCTTATACTCTATCTTCTGAGCGACGGGGAGCCAATGCAGTGCACGAAGGAGTTTAGATGTGGGAGTTCTCTTGGGACATCTAAAAACTAATCTAACAGCAATGTTTTGGACTTTTTGCAGTTTGTTTAGCAGAGTGTCAGGAATGCCGGCAAGAAGAGAATTTCCATAATCAAGACGGGCAGAACAAGGGAAGTGACAAGGGTTTGAGTGGCCTGTTGTGAAAGACAGTGACGAATAGTGCTAATTTTCCTTAACTCGTAGTAAGCTAACTGGCAAACTTTGTTCACATGAACTCTCATAGAAAGATCGCCATCCTCTGTGTAGCTTTTTATAACTGGGACCTTTTGGCTCTGTTTGATTACAAGTTGAACGAATGTGTTGCTATTTTGCATATTTTCAAATGCAGCCATCTGGTCCGCAAAGTTGCATTTGTGGTGTCTGTCACCCTCATCTCTCTGTTCCCTTGCCTTAAGGATGTAGATCTGTCGTCTGTTAAGTGGTCCATTTTCACATGCTCTGGTTTCCTTCAAGTATATTTCCCCTGGTCTTTGTTGCGAGTCACTCTGTCCATGCAGGCTGGGTCTAGTCGGATGTAACTCGACGTTTTGTGCCTGGCGTTTCCATGGTGATCAGGTGGGGGGCATTCACCTTTGTATTCATGGACAGCTACCTTCTCTGCGCCTTCCATGTTAAACCATGGCGTAGCGTCTGCAGGAAAAGCCGCGAACGGCGCGATATAAAAATAGATAAGCGAGTGACGTCTACCAACATCCGGGGACATCCCTTTGCGTGCGTTCCCATTGCTGTGCTGCAAGATGGTTCGACACTGCTCCTGGGGAAAATGCAACAGCGATTCAAGATACAAGCACAAAGACCACATGAAAGGAGTATTTTTTATTACGGTGCCCGACCCACTTGTTGAATCGGAGAAATTCAATCGATGGGTGCATTTGTGCGGGCGACTACACTTCAAAGTAAAGCCAAGCAGCTCCTAGGCACGATGGAGACAGTTCATTTGTTCAAAGCATTTCGTTGGTAGCAATGGACCTATAGAAATGAATCCGGATCCACTCCCTGCTCATTACACGGAACAGCAGGTGAGTTTTTATTATGATAGATCGCAATTAGGAGCTCCGCATCACACGGACTGGAAGATTTATCATGCCTCCGTGCCGAACAGAGCGTTTTCGGCGTTCTTTCATTCCTTCAGCTGTTCACAACGCGGACTTAGACTATGGATATAGCTACAGGGTTAAAGAGTAAAGCAACGGATATGCATTATTGCATACATAAGGCTAAGCTACACGAGTGATTTCGGTGGGGGTTATAATATATTAATTATTGTGTGATGAGCGGGAGTCTGCGAGAGATCGACCCTACAGTCATGACAAGACGTATATATATACTCTGCAGTTGTGACTGTTCTGTGTTTAATCTGTTTAATTTTAATTGGTATCCACTTCACGTCTTATTCACTAGAAAACTGGACACTCGTCTGAGATCGAGAACAGGAAAAAGTATATATAATTCAATAAACAACTTCATGGTGGAATAATAAATAAGTTTAGGATAATTCACGTGTAAACAAATCGTTTTACTGTCGTCAATTTTAGCAGCAGTACAGAAATAATTTAATCTATCGTTTTGCCCGGCTTGATAACGCTCTGCACTAAAGACGCGCGTTCCACCATATATAGCTCCCCGCTCACTCTCCACTCCAGAGAGTTTATAGCACTATTACTTGTATTAGAACAAACTCTGCCCTGGAGATACCGGGAGCGAGAATTCATGCGGGTGAGATTCAAATCACCAAGTTGACAAGTACTTAAAGTAGCTTTCAAAAGTGTTGTCCTTACCAGTGAAGGTTAGTACTGCGTATTCAATTAATTTGCAAGTAAATGTATGTGGCTATGAGTGTGTCATGCTCGGTAAATCGTATTTTTGAACTGCATATATATTATATCATGCGTGCCCGTTTTCCAGATCATCCATGCAGTTGATTATTTACACTACTACGCAAGCTGCAAATTTGATTTCACTTCTTCGGTTAACTGAATTGCTAAATTCTATACGAGAAGTATCGGTGATTGCGATGTTGGCTTATTTCAGTGTTAAAAGGCTGGAGTTAGTCAACTATGGGATTCCATTGCCGAGAAAAGCACTGAATATGTACGTTGCTCTTGCAAAAACGCAGTTTCAATTAAGTTTTTATTATCACGTACGTCACCAGTGATGCGCACGTGCGTGCGTGACAACCACTCGCACTGGGTAAGATGTCTTTGCGAGGCTTTGTGTGAACTAAACGCCATTTGCACACGTCTTCTCCGATCGAATGCTGTCCCCGGAAGTAGTGCCGCCGCCGGAAAGTACCGAACGTGACGTCACGCCGAAGTGAACGTGGGCTTACAGACGCTACGCTATGAGATTATCTTCTCATACTCGCTACTCTTCGCATGTTTGACATAGTAACGGTTCAACGTTACTATTTCAGTGGCCTGGGGTCGAGGGGACAATGGTACAGTGTATGATCTTTTTGTCCTTCCTGCGCTGAAGGCAGTAAGTGCCATCCTTTATCAGTACTTGTGTAAGTTTTTGTCCTCTTTGAACGAAGTTCTGCTTTGTGGTTGAACCTTTGCTGTTCCAGGCTCCCCTGTCATCGGCGGAAAGACACAAAAGGGACCATTCATTGCTTTATTAACAAACCCCAAAAAACACACATACACTAAACATGAAGAAATTAATAATTAAATTTTAGGGGATTGCGGGGGAGTTCAGGGGATTGCGGGGGATTGCGGTTTATAGTATTACCGCAAATGAACACTCAAACAGCAAATGCTTCCGTGTACGTACACTTCTCATTTTCGGACCCTGAGAAGTACATTACAGACACTGCCATCTATCAGCGGCATCCCAATTGGCACGGTCTCCGCCATTTTAGTTCATCCGGGCCTCAGCAGCGGGACGCAGCGAGAGAGATCCAGAGCCCCAGAGCTTCCTCGGCCTCCCTCCTTCACAGCGAGTGCCTCCTTATGGGCGAGAAACGTAGGCAACGCCTAGCCCTCGAGATTCTCTCGAGATTCTATGTCTAACAAACGCGTCCGTTATTTCTTGCCAGGGAGGATAGGAGATCAACTGCAAAAGGGCGTCCTTTCTTGGAAGAAGGAAAGCGCTAACAGGTCAGGAAAGGGTGCACACGGGGAGAGGTAAGCAACTGCAGAAGGCCAGCAATATGCCTGACTAAACGTCACTTTTCGGACCCACCCTGACGGAGACAATCAAAATTACAGGACAATTTTACCTCCACGTTTTCCTGTCTGGAAGAATGTGAAGAGTTATCACAAGGAGAACCTACGTCATCCAAGTTCCAACCACGCAATGACGGGGATTAATCGGAAATAAAACCTGAAGGCTTAAAAGCAATCATCGTAAAACTACTGACAACTGTTTAGGTGAGAGCACAACACGTAAAGGGCAAGAGTTAAATCTGACACAAGGAAATCGTCTTGTTACAACTTTTTCTCAACCACCTTGCATCAAACAGGCTACTAAAAATGACATCCGAACTATCAAGCACTGGGAACCATTCTGGTATTCCAGAAATGCTAAATATTGTCTCTTTGGCGTACCAGAATGAGCTGTGGCCATGTAGGATATGTGTCTGGTTGAACATAAGGTATAATCAGTTTGGTCATCACTAGGACTCCTGCAGTTGCACGGCCCGCTGTGGGCAATGCGGTGGCGATGAACATACTGATGATGGCTTCCGCAATACCTCTAAATGTGCCAACTGCTCTGGTTTTCATCCATCTTTCTCTCGGGACTGTCCCAAGTGGCAGCACGAGAGAGAGATCCAGAGAGTGGGAGTCACCAAGGCCATATCATTTCCGGAGACGAGACGACTCGTGGAGGTTTTGACGAGGCCTCCATCTGGTCCGTCATATGCCTCCGCAGTCAAGTCAGTCCAGTCTGTAGCTTGTCAGACAACCATCACGTGGCTGATAGATGACAAACCAAAGTGCGTGTCCGAGTAAGTTTCTGCTGCTGTCCAGACGACTTCTGGAGAGACACTCAGGAAGGTGTCGAAGCCACCTGAGTCATCTCAGCTGCCCACTAAGCCACCAAAGAAGTCGGAGAAACGAGCTCCATCAACGAAAGACCGGCTTTCGAAGGTGGAGCGAGACCCATTGCAGCAGCACATCCGTTTCAGTGCGTTACAGGCCTCTGAGGAAATGAAGACGGGAGATCCCATCTCTCAGGTTCCTCAGAGCCACATCCACTCCCCTAAGAAGAAATGAGCACTATTGTTCAGTGGAATTGTCGAGGTCTGAGGGCTAATTTTGAGAATATTTTTCTATTGATATCGCTGCTTAATCCCCATGTTCTCTCTTTACAAGAGAATCTGATAAAAGCCTGTGCTAAAGTTTCTTTTCGTGGTTTTACTACCTTTTATCTTCTTCGGAAAGAACTGTGGGTGGGGTGGGTATTATGGTGGGAAATGTACCTCATTGCCTCGTCTCCCTGTCAACTCTACTGCAGGCAGTGGCTGTGCGGGTAGCACTTCATAGACCCATCACCATATGTTCCCTGAATGTAGCCCCCAGCTTCTCTTTAAATTGTGCCGAATTAGAAGATTTAATAACTCAGTTGCCACAACCTTTTTTTTTTGCTTGGGAATTTTAAAGGCCATTACCCTTTGTGGGGCGGTCATATCACTGACGCAAATGGTAAACTTTTAGAAAAATTCGTCTTTGATAATGATTTATATCTTTCTAACTCCTTCTTCTCCTCTGCTTTTTGGCGTCCCTCAGGGTTCGGTGCTCGGGCCAGTTCTCTTTGTACTGTACACTACTCCTCTATCAACTGTCATACAACAACACGCAGTCAATCACCACCTATTTGCAGATGACACACAACTCCAACAATCATGCAAGCCTTCAAAAATCCTAGCATTGGTACACACCTTTGAAAACTGTTCTTCTGACACCAAGTCCTGGATGTCTACAAACAAATTAAAGTTGAACGCTGAAAAAACTGAAGCCCTTCTCTTCTCTGGTTCAACTGCTGTAACCCCAACTCCTCCTTCCACTATCACAATAGGTTCTAGTGACATCTCTTTTTCTGCCAGTGCCAGAAACCTCGGTTTCATCATGGACTCTAGCATGTCAATGAAACAACACATAGCTGCAGTATGTCAGACCTGCTACTTCCAGATCAGAAGAATTAGTTCTATCAGAAAATTTCTCACAGTAGATGCTACTAAAACTCTGGTCACTTCCTGCATTCTGTCCAGATTAGATTATTGCAACTCTCTTTTGATAGGCTGCCCTGACTCTACTCTCCAACCTCTGCAGAAAGTCCAACACTGTGCCGCCCGCCTCATTTTTAGAGCGCGTCACCGACAACCCTGCACTCCTCTCATGAAAGATCTCCACTGGCTGCCTGTTTCTGAACGTATCAAGTATAAGACTGCATGTCTCTGCTACAACATCATCTCTGAATCTGCACCTGCCTATCTCTCTGATCTGGTCTCTCTGTACACCCCTTCTCGCTCACTCCGCTCTTCTGCTGACACTCGACTCCTCCGCCAAGGTCGCTTCAAGCGCAGAACTCATGGCTTTCGCTCTTTCTCATACTATGGCCCTCAACTGTGGAATTCTCTCCCTCACAATATCCGACACTCTACCTCCATCTCTTCCTTCAAATCCAACCTCAAAACCTACCTTTTTCAGCAATATTACTTGTGAATTCGTTAGAATCCTGCCGCAACCCCCCCCCCCCCCCCCTCCTCTACCCCCACGTACATCTTGACATCTGTGTAAATATTTGCATAGTATATTGTCAGTCTGACTGTGTACATCTGAATGCATGTGTTTGACTATGACTGGATGACTAAATGTATAGACTGTGTGTTGTATGTTTATTTTGTATATGTATGTATATATGTTACGCGCTTAGAACCTCGGGAAAGGCGCTTTATAAGTATAATAAATAAATTATTATTATTATTATAATTATTATTATTATTTATTATTATTATTATAACGCAAAGCAGCCTACTTATCTCCATCCTGCCTCTCGGTCATCTACCGCCATCGACCTCAAGTCTCTGTTTCCCCATGCTTGCCTCGGATTTTTCCTGGCTGGTGCAGGAGGACTCTCATGGGATTGACCACTTTCCAGTGGTGCTGACAGCTGCCAGACCCTCAGCTGCTCAGAGGCCATCTGGGTGGAAACTCCAGGCAGCCGACTGGACTCTTTCGAACCCTCTGTGAGACTCGGCTCTGTGCTGACGCCGTCGATGGCAGTGATGACCCAGTAGGCACTTATACCAAAGTTTTACATGAAATTGCCTACTTGTCCATCCCTCAGACCTCGACAGCACCATGGTGAGTGCATCGTCCCTGGTTTAACCAGGAGTGTCGAGATGCTCTCCATCAGAGAAATAAGGCTCTCCGACTCTTTCAAAGAAACCCATGCCCCGAGAATCTTTGCCGTGTCAGGGAACTTCGAGCCCTGGCTCGTCGCACCATCCGTGCTGCCAGGAGGCAGTCCTGGAGAGAGTACGTTAGTAAGCTCTCCTCCAGGACTCCCATTTGCAAGACGTGGGAGATTGTGCGGAAGATCTCGGATAAGTTAGTTTCTTCTCCCGTCTCTCATCTGTCAGTTGATGAGAGGACTGTCGATTCCACATCTGAGATTGCTTATGCTCTAGCTGCTTCAGTACACTTCTTCTTCACTTGTCCCGTAGTCTGGACGACCGTTGGGGCACCACAGAGAAGCCCTTTGAAGACACACCCTTTTTGCTTTCTCTTCAAAACGCATGTATGGTTGGGCTATCGTTTGACGTTTAGTTTTACAAAATACTGTTGCACCTGATTATTTTATGAATTTAAGAAACGGAAAAAAGTCGTTTTGCAGGTTCATTTTTGGGGGGTACTCACTTTGACGCCCAGCTGCGCAACGCTGAGTTAAGATAATCGTGATCTGTAAACGGGATCATAAAGAAGAATGAATGTCCTTTCTAAGCATATGTATATGGTTACTCAATATTTACTCGTTCAGCTTTTATAGCAAATTTTCGTACCGCTCCTTAACATATTTTGACAAGTGTATATACATACTAGATGGTTTACCCGCCTCCACCTTTTCCATTTCCCTCTCCCCCTAAATAACCATACTATAGATACTTTCCCACCCCCAACCCACCCCCCGGCCTCACCCCACCCCCTAGCCTCACACCTCCCCCCCTAAATAACTGTACCGTAGATACTTTCCCACCCACCCCTCCCATTCACGAAACATCAACGCGTGGTGAGATGAGCTAAACCTCATGCATCCCGAAGCACACATTGGAGCCGAGTATTCTCCCTTTACCCTCAACAGTTCCATGACTAAAAAGTTCCAGACGGAATATCTCCGGAACGGTCGGAGGTACGCCTTCCAAAACAAGACGACTACCCCCATCAAGTCATGGGGGAGCCACATGCCAAATTTCGATAAGATCCGTGCACGGGCGGCCAAACACATATTCTGGATGGATAGATACACAGACATGAAACCGTTTGGGTTTTATATTTATAGATATATAAAATGAAGTTTTAAGTTGTGTTTTTTGTCCATTAAGCTTTGACCATTCACCAGGCCTAAGGATGACAGATGGCCAAGGTTGGTACCCATGTATGCTGAAGGTCACTGCAGGAAGTGTGTCAAAAGCCCTGGGACAAACATCCATGAAAATGACTTTTGCATTAAGATCAATGCCATGCAGCTGAGAGGCACGATTACCTGACATGATAATAATGTGCAACAGTCATGTCATAATCTGTGTTCAGACATCCTGTACTGTTTTAGATTTTTTTACTTAATTGTTTTCAACAGATGTTCTGTTTTTCTGCGGGTCTTTCCTCCATGTATTTGCTTGGGTAAACTGTACTGATCTGTGTCACGGTTGGTGTAGGTGGTAGTTGGCTCCACCACCAACCTGACAGTAATATATATATATATATACATATATATTAGTAACAAAGGAACGAGCAAACAAACAAGCCTTACTCAGTATATATTTTTAGAATATATATATATATATATATATATATATATATGGGAAAC
Source organism: Theodoxus fluviatilis (assembly GCA_034096865.1). Lineage (NCBI taxonomy): Eukaryota > Metazoa > Mollusca > Gastropoda > Cycloneritida > Neritidae > Theodoxus > Theodoxus fluviatilis. The sequence continues at coordinate 35,448 of JAWQFJ010000702.1, read as the reverse complement.
TCCTTCCTCAGTCACTAATCACATTTACAGACAAAAGACGCCACAAACAGAATTTAACATAAACCAATTAACTCAATACAGAAACACCTATCAATACCAAAAAAAAAACATTCTCTCATTAACTGAAAACAAAACTCAGAACCAAAAAAAAGAAACAATTGTTACAAAAAGGAAACCTTTAAAACCGCCCAGCGGGCTAACAGTTACAGTTCCTTGAATCCATCCCTTATCTCCCAATATCACTTTTTATATAACGGTTCTCTGCGCACGGAAAAAAACCAAAACCAAAAACCAATTGCAACAGCGGACATGGAAACCACGTGCATAAACGGTTTTAAAATGCTGACACTGCAAAAACATTTAAAGGCTCATCATGCCGAAGTGGATTTAAAGTAACACCACATGAGCCACAACATTTTCTCTATAAATTTTCCCAAAATTAAAAATAACAGTTGAGACAATCTGAGCTAAGCAGCAGTGAAAAGCAACAGATTGTAAGTCTAACTAGTGCATTTTGAATCTGATACACCTGCCAACATATAAATCATATAAGAAATCATGTGCTGCCCAGGTATAATAATGTACCTCATCGACCTGTGATCAGTACTTAAACCAGTTTTAAATGAGGTATTTGGCTCCCACCTGGCTCCCACCCCAGGAGGAAAACAAACTGGAAAAGATGCCCTAAACATAAATGACATCAGCAGACCCATTAACAAGACTTGCCCTAGAACTCATGATAAGCTAGAATGGGAACAACCTTACATAATTACATGGCCTCTTTCTCCAATAGTAGAAAAGATGAACTCAATTCAATTTGAAGTAACAGAAGTAAACCCCTTTCACCTTATGCCATTAATAAGGATTTCCATAAATTAGAGACCAACCGCCACAGTGAGCAAAATTCAGATGAATTCTTGTGGGCAAAGTAGTCTGGGAAAGCTCAGAATTGTGTGAACTTTTTACAGCCTTTCAGAGATTATGCCCAGGCATATCCTTACATGAATCAGCTCTTCAAATAACTTTCCTTTAATAAATGAAAGAGATGAGTTTTCTCTTGTCACTGGGACATTCAAACAAGATTTGCCCTCACAAGGCTATCACAATTTTCCCCCAACACTACTGTAAAATTTAAATCTACACAATAAAAAAATGGTGTGCTGAATTCTCAAAACCTGCATGGATCACGAAACCCTCCAAACATCAACAGAAATAACCAATAATCAACATGAACACAGGAAAAATATAATTCCAAAAACTTTAGGGCTTTATTTATTCACAAGCAGAAAGTCTTGGTTATGGGTTTGGTAGTTCATGCATATATACTAATAAGCTCATAATATGCACAAATTATAGAACACTGTGAGGACAGGATGATATAATAACAAAAACACTTGCATTTCATGGACATGAGGCAATACTACAAAATGGCCTTATTAATGAAAGTACATGTACCGCGAACAGCTTCGAGTATTAAATGTGGCTCTCTAAAAGAAGGTTGCCAGAATGTACATACATTTGCAATCATACCTGCAAGCAAGATAAAATTACCTACCAATATTTCAAAACAAGAAGTGTCTTCCATAAATTCCATTTATATTTCTGCATATTCCAGAGCAAATTAAGAGAAGCTGATTGTACATGTATTTTAGTTGAGAAACTTCATATCTAATGCATCAGAACTGCACATTAATTTCATGGCTGCCATACAAAGCAAAACAAACGCATAATGTCAATAAGCATTCCTACATACCATCATACAGTGAAATATTTCAAATATAAATTTCTATTCACAAAATGTTTAACAACTAAAATACAAAAACAATTTCAATAACAACAAAGACAAAACCACATGAACCTTTATGCCCTATTGAAAATAATCTCTCTCTCTCTCTCTCACACTCACACACACACACACACACACACACACACACACACACACACACACACACACACACACACACACACACACACAGAGGCAAAATTTTGCTATCACATTACATTTAAGTAAATCTTTCTTCCACATGCAAAAAGGAAGTGAAGTATAGAGAGACAGAGCACACTGTACTGAAAGAGCTGATTAATTTATCTCCCATCATTAGAACCCAATATTCAAATTCTTTAACTACTGGACGGTTATACCTTCTGTTCATCAGAAAATAACTTTAGAGACAATGGCGGAACTCGATAGTTGTGCCATGATGACAACATCGACTATGATGATGATGAAGATGATGATGATGATGATGATGATGATGATGATGATGACAACGACAATGATATGACATCAGCAGCAAAAAAAAAATTAATGCATCAGGGTGAAGAGGTTTGGGGCTTCCAACACGGAGTAGGAGAAGTCTAATGGGTGGCCACAAACAGGAGTTCCGTGCAGGAGAGGATTCAGATGCAGCAAGAATATGTGGAAGCTGTACTGTGAGGCTCCAAGTATGTGGATCTTCCCATGAATGACTGGAAACAATTATGGCGTTCACATTTGAACATGCATTAAAAGACCCTCCACAACAACAGCCAGTAAATGAGAAATCGTTTAGTTCCAATGGCACCTTTTCACTTGTCTAGCCAGAGATTGGCAGATTTATGCAGGAAAAGTGTATGACTGCCAATTCCTCTCTTCAACTTCTGTGAGTCCCTGTGCTATGTCTGCTCCTTTAAGTGCATCTTGTCCTCTTCACCTGCACCAGCTTTTATGCAACCTTGACCCTCTCTTTTCACTCTTGAAGTGTTCACTGAAGGGTCAAAATTTAGGTCAAATTTCTCCTTCATCAGCTACTCTGGCTCACAAAATATGCATCTATTCCATCAAGTACTGTTCACAACAGCCAGTGCAACCAAAATTTCCTTCTGTCTGTCTGTGTGTCTGTCTGTCTGTCTGTCTGTCTGTCTGTGTGTCTGTGTGTCTGTCTGTCTGTCTGTGTCTGTTCAACACATGAGGATTCTGGTCAAGGGTGCATAGCACTTGGTGGTGAAGGGAGAAATAGGCTAGCCCTGAGGGATGGTGAACCCTTTCAGCACATTAATTCAAATGTTGAAGTCCATAATTCTCTGCAAAACAATTTCACATTGCACTGCATCCTTCTGAAATGAGGTTTCTGCTGTCTGTATCAAAAGAACAGCCAGTGACTGGACTGTAAGTCTCAGTCAAATGTAAGGAGGAGGAGGAGGAGGAGGAGGAGGAGGAGGAGGAGGAGGAGGAGGAGGAGGAGGAGGAGGACGAGGACAAGGACGAGGAAGAGGAGGAGAAGGACGAGGAGGAGGAGGAGGAGGAGGAGGAGGAGGAGGAGGAGGAGGAGGAGGAGGAGGAGGAGGAGGAAGAATGTGGTGGTGGCAGTGACAGCAACAGTGGTTAGATGCCAGTCTGAAGAATCGTTGCTGTGCCCAATGAATCCTCCAAGTCACACACAGAAGCAAGGCCCACAATGCAAAAATATGTTGAAGGGTGCTGGTTTTCATCAGCACTGGTGAAGCAAAGGTTTAAAACATCACATAGAGGTGCCAGCAGCAGTCACATGTGTCCCACCTGACCACCACTCAATAGGACCAAGAGGCACAGTTGAGGGGAAAAAATTAGAAAAGAGAGTAAATTCAACTTTCCATATACAGTGCATCGAGGCACCTTGGGTTGTATTCCTCTTTTCTCAAGCAAAGTAAGGTCTGCAGGTGAAAAATTAATTTCAACATGATATAAAAATAATGCTGAAAATTTCTAGCAAACCCATTTACACTGATAGGCTGAAAATGCAAAATGTTCTAAAAACCAGATGGAAAAAGAGTACTTTTGATAAGGCTCAGACATATGTCACAGACAAGACAAAGGTATAGGTGAGGAAGCAGCAGTATATACAGTAAGACAGCAAGACATGATAACTGAAAGCCAGTATCACCAAAAAGTCATAACACATACTGACCGACAATACAACATTAACAAACAAGCACATATCATTATACACAATGACAACACAAATAAGCAAACGTCACTTCACAGAGTGACTGAACATAACATGAACAAACAAGTAGATGCCATTAATGAATAACTGAGCTCACGGATCGCTCCAGCACCAACTATTTCATAAAGCTTTGCCTCATCTACTTGTGATAGGCATTTCTGGCATTGCATATTAATTTATTATGTGTAGGGAAAAGGACATCAAGTTTCCTTTCACCTTTCAGTACCAGTGAAGCCAATAAACAGTTTTCAGTCAGCATTCCACTGGGCTTGGAATAATGGACTCTCTGCAAGCTACCCAGCCAACAGTGTTACCATTAACACTCCATAGTTTCCCAACAGTGTTTGCTTCTAACCAACACCAAACAACAGACTGCAGATTCTATATTGTACTTGAGCTGAATTCATCAACAAACACAGAAATCTGGAAACATTAATGTCCTTTGTACAACTCACAACAAGAAGGGCAAAGCCCATACGACTCACATGCTTGACCTTGACCTTTATATGACCTTGACCTTCAGGTGACCTTCAAGGTCAAGGTCAAACAACTAAACCTACCAATGACATCATACACTAAGAAATGCTTTACACATTTTTCCTACCAAAATACATGTGACCTTGACCCAAGGTCAAGGTCATCCAAGGTCATGCAACACAAAGCTGTTAATTCAAGACAAAGGAAGCACAATGGTGCTTATTGGCACTTTCTACCATGAGATATAGTCACTTTTAGTGGTTCACTACCCCATTTTGGTCACATTTCATAAGGGTCAAAGTGACCTTGACCTTGATGATATGTGACCAAATGTGTCTCATGATGAAAGTATAACATGTGCCCCACATAATTATTAAGTTTGAAACAGTTATCTTCCATAGTTCAGGGTCAAGGTCACTTCAAAATATGTATACAATCCAACTTTGAAGAGCTCCTGTGACCTTGACCTTGAAGCAAGGTCAACCAAACTGGTATCAAAAGATAGGGCTTGCTTTGACCTATATACCACTTGTAGCTAAGGTCGCCATTCTCAATAACGTGGGAGAAAATTGGGAAAATGTGAAAAATGACTGTTTTTGAGACCACATTTATGGCTCCTGTGACCTTGACCTTGAAGCAAGGTCAAGTCACTATGTATGTTTTTTGAGGCCTTGTCATCATACACCATCATGCCACATTTGGTGTTGATAGACTTAATAGTCTCCGAGAAAAATCCAACGTTTAAGTTTTTTACGGACGGACGGACGGACGCCCGCCCGCCCGCCCGGACGGACGACACGGCTCAGTACATAGACTCACTTTTGCTTCGCATGTGAGTCAAAAAATGTAGACCTACACAACTACAGCCCACTCACTATCTTGCCCTTTCCTGTCAGAGTGTGTGTGTGTATGTGTGCATGCATGTGTGTGTGTGTGTTTGTGTGTGTATGTGCGCAAATCTGCATATATGCAGGCTTCAGCCATATGTTGAAGTAAAACATGCCTTAAGTCATATGTAATAGTAGTCTTGATCAGTATACTCAGTGCTCCAGCACTGTATCATTACCACTCATCTTTGTGCAGAAAACAATGACCATGCAAACAAGCCCGTATGAGCTAGTGGATCTTCACATGTGCTTTCAAAAACAAAGTTCCAACGGCTGGTTCTGAAAGTGCCTTCTGGTACAGCAATACATTTCTTCATACACTCATCTCCTACACAGCATGGTCTGTACGGGGTCTCTAACAACAGCCAGCATTTCTGTATGTACCACACTACAAACAGGTGCTGATTCTGCTGGCTAGGTGACAACCTACCATTGCAACTTTATTTTCTTTATTTCTACAGCAGTCTCTCAACCACCTCCCTGAAACAGATGTCCACTGCTGCCTAAACATCATCGTCTGAACACTGCCAACATGTCTTCATGGAAGATAATGTGGAATGGCTATAAGACTACGAGGGTGAGGACTAGACTTTCTCCTCACAGCATGGGTGATTCCTTCCAGCACTGGTTGCATTTGAGCAGGGCAACTTCTGCTCAATGACGAATGCAATAACCATTAGATTCTGTTTACCTCAACAAGCAACAACATCTAGACATGAACCTGGACATTTCCTTTCCACATTTGGCAGCCCACCAATCAGGCAAAGGCTATTACTACTGTGATGCTTTGATTATCCTTTTTTTTCATTAAAAGAACTTCTGTCCTAATATAATTCATGCAAACATGAGGTTTAGTAAACAGAAAAAATGTGGTATGTAAGTTTATGGCAGAAGTTTTATTTAGATTGCTTTGGCGTTAGGAGTGAAAGAAAGGTAATATACACTAAAGAAAATTAGAAATGAATAATCATGAAGATCTTGGTGAATTAATTTGGACTTGGAAATAGATTACTACAGTCCTTTATTAGTTATAGGCTGGAATCCCAGCAAGATGCCACTAACAATCTGGTTCTACATTTCAGGACTTCATTATCAGGCTTTCAAAAGTCTGACAGATGATACTTCTACTTTTCAGGACTTCATTATCAGGCTTTCAAAAGTCTGACAGATGATACTTCTACTTTTCAGGGGAATTGGAAGGATCATTTCTGATTTGGCAAGTGTAGCATACCATTTGGAATTATTCAACTATTGTAAAAATATTGAATGGTTAACATGAAAAACTTATCTCTGCCTATAGTCACCTTGTCACGGATATTCTGTCTAGTCACCTTGTCACGGATATTCTGTCTAGTCACCTTGTCACTGATGTTCTGTCTAGTCACATTGTCACTGATATTCTGTCTATTTACCGTGTCACTAATATTCTGTCTCAAATTTTCTGCAACTCTTCAGCTTTATCATCACACAAAAGAATTGTCAACAAGTACGAGGAAAAACTTCAGCTGGAACATCATTAGCAGGACAGCTTCAAACAAGGCATTGCCTTGGCACTGTTCACAGTGACAACACTGCGCCCATTCCCCAGTTTGACTTCACAGTAGTCAGTAACATGCACAACACTCATGGACTGCTTGCAAGTTTGCCAGGAGAAGGGACATGATGCCACATTTTCAAAGCTAGGTGCACTTGCTGGTTTAATGACCATACAATCAACAACGCCCAGATTAGGTTTCTGACAAGCTCTTCCGAGAGCATTTCTGAAGAAACAGTCAGCAGGTCTCCATCACTGCCTCACTCAAGCGGGGAAAACACTTATGATTCAACATCACATCCACCAACTTAGGATGCCACATCATTTTCAGGTTTCCCGAGGGCACATCCACAGGTGTACTGTGCATTTCCTGTATACCTCTGCAAGCCTGCCTCCACAAGTACATCTGTAGCGAACAAAGTGAGGATTGTCCACCAAGGTTTCCATGGTCTGGAAGTTTCCTCCTTCCACAGAGCAGCTTGCTGACATCACCACATATTTCTGCAAGAACAAAGCAGAGTCCTTCTATGTGAGGAAGGAGTGAGGGCATGCAGAGAGATCACTTCACCATCATGACAAACTTATGAATTAAGCATAGTTACAGGCATGAAACTTCTTTCAAACAGAAGTAGCTCTCCATCATTCAACATCCATCATCCTAATCACACAAGAGCAATCAAAAAAGGTTTTAGATTTATGAGTCATACAGTTGCTGGGAAACTGCCTTGTAATGCAAAAGTGATCAAATGATGCAAGTCTACACAACATTCCAACTCAAATTTCATTTCCCTTTCCTTTTATACAGTCCATAGCCATGAGCAACATTGGGAGTCAAGCAAAAAAAAAGGAGAGAACTCACATCGACCTCCTGAGGTTCAGGTTTCCAGACAGTGGAGGCAACTTTGTCGGAGGCCACAATGTAGGAGGTCTGATTCCTGTAGAAGCATGCAGTCAGGTTGCCCACACCCTGAAAACAAAGAAAGTAAGATTCTGTCCAACCTTAAACTCCAGGGGCACATGCAGGAAATAAATAACAGGAGACACCATCAGCAGCATCTTCAGCTTTCCTGAACTTGTTCTACAACAGACTGACGCATATTGTGGGAGAACCAGAAAAGGCTGTGCATATTCTTACTTTAACAAACAGCTACTGGTATCCGGCTCTCCTATCTGTAAATTTAGAATGAAACTGAGGTAAAATTTCTGGCTCACACAAGACTGCACAAACAATTTTCCCTCCAGGTTTACTGGAGGTCCTACAGACTTTATCTGTCTGTCTGTCTGTCTGTCTGTCCCGTCTCCACGGCTTATATCTCAAAAACTACTGGACGGATTTCCTTTAGATTTTGCACACTGACTGGAAGTTAGGTCCGATTCAATTTATGCTAAGTCCATCACTACTACTAGCATGCAGAATTCATCCAAAAAGAAGTAATACACTCTAATTAAACAAAACAATTGCAGAGCCTGAATAGAATGTTTACTGATGAGAACACAGACAGGTGAGAACTTTTCAACTACATGCCAGTCAAAATGAAAACCTCAGCAACTGAATCCCCCAAGGGTGACATTTCCCACTGGGACTGACCGGGGGCCCAGGCATCTTCGAGATGGTGTCCAGTCTGGTTGCAGTGGAGGTGTTGAGGGTAGACACCTGGTCTGACAGGTTGAGGTACATTCTGGACAGCTGGTCGCCCAACGTAGACAGACTGTCCATCACACTCACTGTTCCACTAGCATTCTGGAGCTGTGCAAAAGTTTAGCATAAAAGTTCTGCAAACATGGCTGATGATTGTCAGAAGAAGGCTTTGCCAATGGCAAAAAGTATAAAGAAAATGATCATGATGACAATGGTTATGAATATGATGGCAGTGATGAACATGAAGATCCTGTTTCTGCTGCTATCAGTGATGGTAGTTACATTACTTGTTATCAAAATCATAATAAAATTAACAATGTCAGCAGTTTCCAACTTGAAATGATCCTTTGACTTCAGAACTTCACAGGCTCATAGAATGTTATGCACTTGGAAAAATATATGCTGTAGAAAACTCTAAAAACCTAGAACTTAACTAACATTCTTCCTACTCATGTAAGAGTTAAGTTTTTGAAAACTTGAAAAAAAGCATTACAGACCATTGAAGTGACATCAATGACAAAACTGAAGAGCCATCTGCCAGTTGTGGCCAATCTGCCTCAACAAAGACAAGGACAAGGTCTTTCCATGATATTGAAGCACTCCTTTAGGTGAATTGCTGGTGGAGAAACAAACCTGAGGCCCCAGTGTCAGGTCAATCACATCAAGTCTGCGACTAGCCGAGGAGTTGACAGCCTTCAGTTGCCCTGACAGCAGTTCATGTGTCATGACAATCTGAGTCTTCAGTGCTTTCAATCGAGCATCCATCATTTTCACCACTGCTGTTGAATTCTGAAGCTGCAACATGAAAGGAAAATCCATAATTGGACACAGTGATTCTTCACCATGTATAATAAACCTGAGGACCCTGTTTACCTCCACCAAGGATATTGTGTTTATGTTTTACTCTCAGTTTGTTAATTAGTTAGTTATTTAGCAAAATAACAAAATTTCAAAATGGATCCTAATGAAATTCGGTGGAAGGTCATGGTTTCACCCAAGGAACAACCCATTAAATTTGGAGGTTAGCTGTCTCCTTGTTGGGGAATTACAACCAAAAAGACATATTTAATTGCAAATAATGAAGTTGATGACGTCAAACTATTGATGATGTCGTCTTATGTGTTTGGCACTCAGAAATTGCTTTCAGCCACTAAAATGAACTAAACTTCATATCATCAGGCCTGGCTAGCAGAACATCCTGCCTGAATTTATTGTACAGGCCATGGAAGAGTAGTTGTGGTTTCCTTGGTGGAGGTTGCTCCCTTGAACCTTTCAACCGTCATCTAACTTTCTCAGTCTCCTGCTAGTGTGCACATCATTTTTGCATATTATCTATCTTCTTCAAATCTGTCTCACATAAACATTAATAAAACCATTTATTTTGTTTGTGACAAACATTTGCCATCAAGAAAAATTCTGTCCCATTTTAAAAGAATGAATCTTTTGCTAGGACATCTGAACCTTGTGTCTCTATTAACACACTTTTTTAATGTAATGCTTATCCAGATTGCATAATAACAGGGGTGAAAACATTGCCAAAATGAAATATTTTAGTGCCATGCATTTTTCAATACTATGGCACTGCATCATTTACATGTTATAGGAACAAAACTTATATATTAAAATATCCCCTTGACAAATGCACGGCCTTTGCCAACTAAATGCATTTGCAACAGTGCAAAAGTAAACCCGAGAGAGCTTCCAGGCCTTCAGAGTGAGATGCACATAGTTGCCTCCATCAAGGAGGCAGTTTTACCCCCACTTTGTTAGTTATTCAGCAAAATAACTCAAAAAGTTCAAAATGAAGAGTGATGATATTTGGTGGAAGGTCAGGGTTTTACCCAAGGAAGAATCCATTAAATGTTGGAGGTTATCTGTTATGTAGTTTGGGAAATGGAAGCATTCAGACGGCAAACTATTGCTGAGGCGGGTGAGTATTCTGCACTCAGAGACTGCTAGCTGGCATGGCACTGAAATGAACTAAACTTCATAGCATCAGGCCTGGCTGGCAGAAAATCCTGCCTGAATTACTTGTACGGGCCATGAAAGGGTAGTTGTGGTTTCCTTGGTGGAGGTTTGCGCTCTCAGAGTGCTTTCTAGTTCATCCATGCAAAGAAAACACCTCTTTGAGGAGGCATGTCAAAGCAGGACCTCTGCAAGAGTGTGCTAGTCTAAATCCCGGCTAGTGGAGAAGGGGGAGATAACCCATCATCCAGAATTACAGCAGTTGCCCCGTCTCATCAAGCATGAAATAAACATTCAAAAATTATTTTTAAGAGAAATGCTCATGTGCACACACTTGTGAATGCATGCACACATGCACACACACACACACACATACACATACAATAATACACACTAAAGCACATACATACATACATGTGTGTGCACAACACTTCAAAATTAGTCAACAGCACTTACTGTTTTCACTATATTAGAATTCTCCAGAGTTGAAACATTTAACCCTGATTCCTCCAGTATTGACATCAGAAGATTATTCTGAAAACAGAAATAGAGAATCAAGAATGAATATCAACTTGATGAAGGGTCTACAAACCAGAACAGCGGTTACTTGTTCCTCCAGTAAACATTCGCAACACAAAGTAAATGTATTTTTTTCCAAATCCTTGTGTTCCTGTAAAATTCCTGTAAAGTGTTCCTATGGTTACCTGATTTACTGACTCTCAACACACCACAGCATGGACATAACCTGAGCAGAAAAAGTTATGAAGCTACGGCATAATCTAATGTCAGCAAAACAGGAAGTCAAAACAATAAAGAGTGTGTTGATTTCTAGGCATATGCAGTGTGTAATACATACACTTTTACAGGAAATATGCAATGGAGAAATATAAAGGGGAGGAAAACAGACTAAACTTGGTCCCTGGTTTGTTTGTTTGTTTGTTTCCTTTTTTCCTTCCAGGAGGTAATAAAATAACTGTTAACTGCCAGAGTCAGTGTTTAGAGAGCTGTTCATTGCACATGCACTGGGTTGTAAGGGATCAATTACCTCTGCAAAAATTTCTACACCCAAGGGATTACTAAAAAACGTCTAAAAGGCATCAGAATTCATAACAAAGTATGTATATTCATTAATGGCAGATAAATAGTTTATACAAATTCAACAATAAATGCAAGCACACACACACACACACACACACACACACACACACAAGCTTATATAAACTCCAACACATACACACACAAACACACACATACATAAACACACAAACACACTCACACACATAAGCTTATATAAACTCCAACACATACACACACAAACACACACATGCATAAGCACACAAACACAGACACGAACATGCACATTCACACACAAGCACGCGTGCATGCACACACACACACACACACATGCACACACACACACACACACACACTTGCATGCACACATACACACACACACACACATACACACTTGCATGCACACACACACACACACACACACACACACACAGGCACACATACACACACAAACTTGCATGCACACACCTGAATGGATGTCTGTTGAAATCCTTTTTCTAGGTTCTGCAGTCTCTTTTCCCAGTAACCATCTCTGTTGGCAATGGCTGTCAAAACATACAACAACACTAAGAGCCTACACTCATCATCATCAGCAGCAGCAGCAGCAACAGCAGCAACAACACCAGCATCACCACTATTACCTTCCACATGGCAAGAACATTCAAGTTCTGGGATTCTCCCCCATGAAACACAAATTAAATGGAAAATCTCAGATGGAATAGTGGAGAAATTCTCATGTCAGAAGACAACGTGAAAAGAGAATACAGTAAACCTCTATTTCACGACCCTCTCTTAAACGATTTCCTCTCGACTGCGACTTGAAAAATTTTAACCGATGTATTTTCCTATCAAAGTGACCTCTCTTAAACGACTTCCTCCAAAATGAGACTTGCGACCATCAATCTTCAGCATTTTAACAACTTTTTGACCTAGATTTCTCCAAACTACAGTCCCGTTAGCGGCACATGCAACTGCAGTTACTCTCCATTTCAAAACGACAGCTTTTGTGAGTGCTGTTATGCACACTTAGTGCAGTAGGAGTTACTTCATGTTCTATAAGGATTGTCTGCCGTCCAGTGACGTCTCCCAAGACCAAGCGACTTGTGGTCAAGGGGCAGACAACTTTCATGCATTATGGAATAACGCTTTCGTCTGAAAGAGAAATGTTAAGCTTTGTAAGTTTCACTCTGCATGAGATAACTGTCTGAAATATCCAGCCATCACGGGTTCACTAGTTTGAGTCTCATACCCATAGGTAAAAATAGTATCAACTCACAGCGAGCGAACTGCCGCACCAGTGACTGAAAAAGGCAGAGGCTGCTACTGGCGGCCTGGTCTTTTATTTTGCTGCGAAAGTGTCTGCATCAGTTTACAGGTGGCCAGGAGGCAGAGGCTACTCCAATGGCAGCACTGACAGTGACCGTAGTGGTCTGGCATTCTTCAAGTTAAAGTTAAAATTAGGTTGAAGTTAGGTCAATTTTCCTGTTGGCCATTCAATTAGCATGGAGTTAGGGTTAAAAAAAAAGAACAAAACGATCAAGTAAACAGTTCAGCAATCGTTACAGCAGTACCGTCTATTAGTATATATTTCAACAAAAAATCTCTTAAAGTAGCAT
>JAWQFJ010000702.1:15000-22281 GCA_034096865.1 Theodoxus fluviatilis | reverse complement strand
GTGCACGTCCACAATACTGGCAAATGAATGTGTGACAGGCAGGTGGAAAATAGCAATGGTGAATAGCAATGGCGGCCAGCTTGGGTGATGGATTTCCGAGAATGCTTGTGGTCACGATTTGAGTGAATTATCAATAAAAGAGGCATTATTTCACAACACAAGTCCTTTGAGCATTATTTCAACTATTCTAGAAATTGTTATTAACCAGATTATGAGTCGGATGGACCGCCGAAAGCAACAACCCATGTGCGCAGCATGACGTAAGTTACTTCTGCAGCAAGCGGAAACGAAGCCTTTTAATTGGTCAAAAATAGCGTGTAAAGGTCAGAAGACATGCGCAAACGGTGTAAACAAGCCCGAAAGACAAGGTGAAGGTTGCCTGTGTGGTTTAAAGCAGAAATGATTTTGCGACATGTTTGCTACACGAGTAGAAAACGTAAGTTACCGGTGGAAACGATCGGAACCGACTTCAGAGATAAGCTCTATCACAGTGTATTATCTATGTGCGTTCATTATCTTTTTATTTCTTTCGATTGTGAAATGAATGAAACACAATCATGACTTTGGTTTTCTGCAATTTTACCACTCGGTGTGTTGTTCAATTGTTTTTCTTCTCCCATGGCGCGACGGAAACCAAAGTAACGAACGCATTGCTCTTTTTTGAGTGGCCAATACTGTTACTTTTCTTCTAGAAACCCAGTTTTTAATAGCATGAGTAAAAAATATGGTGTTGGAAATGCATATTTTCACCAAAGATTCGCCTTTTGAATGCATCTCAAAGAAGAACTCGAGCAAACAAAATCTGCACTCGCCTAATGTCACACTTACCGGCGCCATTTTGTTCACAAGCAGTGCCTTTATTTCGTTTTTGTGAACCTCATGGTACCGAAATGAAACATATAAACACGCAGACTCTAAGAAAAACATTTCATGAAGCTATATCATCACAAATCATGCCCATCTGGAGCTTTTAAGACTTTAGGAATCATAATTTTGTGAGGGCAACCAGCATTTCCGCCATTTTTGCCAGTATCGTGGACGTGCACATATGCAATGATACTGAATTGCATGTAGCTTGTTATTCAAATTTAGCTTTTCATTGTGAACAGTACAGTTTTCACAATTTAGTAATTTATTTTCATGGGATTCTTTCCTAAACTTTTTTAAAATCATGCACTATACAAAAATATGGCAAGATTTAATGTAAATATATAGCAAGGCATAATACAGAGACTCTTCCAAGTGGTGCCTTTGCATTCCTCACCTAAAATGTGTGTGCACACCAATTATCACAAAGATATATCATCTGCTTGGGAAATTACAGCAAAAAACCTACGAATTTTGTCATTTTTCTGGTCCTCCGGCTTTGTTCTTTGTCTCTACATTGAAAATGTCCCCCAGAAGAGGGCATTGGCGGGCTGCAACTCTGGATCTACTGGGGCGATTTTGAAAATTCAAACTGTTCTGTGCTTAGAATCATTAGCTTTATGAACCAAAGTTAGTGGCATAACTGTGCCGTTTTTAGAAAATTTTCAATTGGACATGCTACTTAAAGACATTAATCAAGTAAGGTGCCCTTGAAACAGCTGGAAACTTTGCAGCCAAAACTGAACCTATGTAAGTCACCTAATCAGTTACGTCATTTGCAAGTAGCAGTTGTATACATGTACATTATATCATGCAATATATCAGCCTCTTCAAAGTTCCTTTATCTCCTGTATTCTGCTCATACATGTAAGGTTTTAAAAAGTAGAATAGGAGGTCTAGCTTACTCCAAGTTAACAGTAAAAAGATGTATTGGGCATGTATTGCATTGTGTTTTATGTTGGCATTATTCCTATATATAATACATTATGTTCATTTTATTCAATTCTCCCTACCCCCATTTTACAACTTCCTCCAAATTACGACCTGATTCGGTAGGTTTTTCAAAGGTTGCAAAATAGAGGTTTTACTGTACAAAAAAAAAAATTTTTTTTTAAAGGAATGTATGAGGTATAAACAAGGAAAAGAAAGGCAAAGGACTGAACAAACACCTATAAGCTGCTAAAATAGCTGCCAGCAAATTACAAGTTGAACACATATTTGGAATACCTGTTCACTGAAAATATGTTCTTCAAACAAAATTTTCTGGCACAATTCCTCACAGTTCAAAATTTGGCATCTTTATTCTGATCTGTTTATGCAGCTGCAGCCATAGCGTGAGCAGTGGTAACATCCGAAACATCTCACCTTCATTGAATTTGATACCCAGGAAGATGCTGAGTGCAAGGATGACCACCATTATAATGAGAAGGATAACGATGGCGATCCACTGCGACGCAACACGTCGCTCAAGCATGTCCATGCGTTTGGACTTGGTATATTTGGAGAAGAGTTTGGGTGCTGACTCCGCAGCAGCCTCATAGATGGGGTTGTATCTTTTCCTGGAAGAAAAAACAATAAGAAGAAATTAGAAGAGGGGGGGGGGGAGAGGGGAGTTAAAAACTTCAGCAGGGATGCAGTCCCTTTGTCATGAAATGAAATGTTATCATTCCTTTCCCTCAAGTGCACTTTAATCACAACCAACACATTTGAGGCCTCTCCATCACAGAGTTATCTAATATTCTATTTGGAACACATTCATTGAACCCATTCTAACCAGGATCACCAAAGATATAAAGCAAATGCATTAATGGGTTGTCAAAACCAGACAGCATCAATATGTATTCTGGCACTCTCAAAGATATCTATTACTTAAAATATCCAAGGTTGCTTTAAAACCTGGATCAGACTGCTTTCATGTAGATAAGGATTTGAGAAAATGAGAAAGCTCATCTGCCATGAGAAAACATTGACTATAAAATGCAGCAAAGAAAAAAAAATGGAATGAGATGTTTTCATATTACAACCATCAACATCAATTTCTCATAGACTGCAAGTCAGCAAAACACCCACTGTACACATGAACATTAGTGTGTCAATATTGTTGCACTCTTCCAGTGCATCATTATCAACACTGTGACAAAGGGGCAAATACAGTATGCAAACTTGCTGCCCTTTCCATATCTCTGAAATGAACTACTGATGAAACATTTTTTTTTAATCAATAAAATGCCTCAATGAAAGAAAAAAAAATAATTTAAAACGTTACCATTTCCAATTTAAATATGATTTGTCAGGCAGTTGTATCAAACCTAGGGGAGACAAAAATTCACAGATGGTATGATCCAACAGGCTTTTAATGATTTCCCCAGCTGTGCATAAAATTGTCTGCTAAACTCTTAACATAAGAATCTACTTGGTCAAACCCTTGTTGCAGCATCTTTGGTCTGGAAACTGCCATGCATGCATTTATCTCCCTTACACTGTTTATAAAATACACAGTAGTTACAGACAAGAATCTAGGGAATGAGGAGGCACAGGGATGAGGAGGGGATGAAGTGGGGTGGGGGTGGGGGGAGCAGCGAAGTGTGTGGGGGTGGGGGGAACAGCGAAGTGTGGGGGTGGGGGAGCAGCAGAGTGTGGGGGTGGGAGAGGAATGATGCAGGTCACAAAAAGGCATGTGTATCATTCTTATACTAGTACCTCTTTTCTGATGAGCGGCTGAGAGCCACTGTTTCGTCGCTGTCAGACTGCACACCATCAGGCAAAATGGGCAGGAGGTCTCCCCCTCCTCCACTACCACTGTGATGTGAGGCCTGGCTGGTGTGGCTGAACTGACTCAGCTGCCTGTCCATGTGGACAGTGGAGGATCTGCAAGCACAGGCAAACCTCATGGGCCTCGCACAATCCCAGCAGTGACTCTGAGTGATATGTCAAAAGGCTCTGGCTTTGTATAGGGAGCAAGGCTTTCTGTCATTAAACTGTTTGATATCATTTCGCACCTTCATGCAAGCATTTCCTTTTTCAGCAATGTGTAGTAGTAGTAGTAGTAGTAATAGTAGTAGTAGTAGTAGTAGTATAGTGGTCACCATCATCATAGTAGTACTAGTATTAATCATAGTAGTAGAAAGTAATCAGACAACAAGAGAAAGTAATAGTTGTAGTAGTCATAGTAGTAGTAGTAGTAGTAGTAGCAACAGCAGCAGCAGCAGCAACAGCAGCAGCAGCAGCAGCAGCAGCAGTAGTAGTAGTAGTAGTAGTATCAATAGTAGAAGTAGCAGCAGCAGCAACAGTAGCAGTAGTAGTAGCAATAGTAGCAGTAGTAGTAGTAGTGGATGTAGTAGTAGTAGTAGTAGTAGTGGTAGTAGTGGTGGTAGTGGTAGCGGTAGGAGTAGCAGTAGTAGTAGTGGTAGTGGTAGTAGTAGCAGTAATAGTAGTTGTTAGTAGTGTAGTCGTAGGTGTATTAGTTTAGTGGTAAAAGTAGTAGTAGTAGTAGTAGTAGCTTCAGTTGGCGGAGTTGTAGGTAGTAGTGGTAAAGTAGTAGTTAGTAGGTGGGTACTAGTAGTAGTAGTAGTAGTAGTAGTGGTAAAAGTAGTAGTTGTAGTAGTAGTGGTAAAAGTAGTAGTAGTAGTAGTAGTAGTGGTAGAAGTAGTGGTAGAAGTAGTAGTGGTAGAAGTAGTAGTGGTAGTAGTAGTAGTGGTAGTAGTAGTAGTGGTGGTAGAAGTAGTAGTGGTGGTAGTAGTGGTGGTAGTAGTAGTGGTAGAAGAAGTAGAAGTGGCGAAATAGCTGTAGCAGGAGTGGTAGTAGCTTTAGTTTTGGAAATTGTGGTGCAATGTGGCAACAGCAGCAGCAGCAGTACTAGTAGGAATAGTAGCACTGGGACTTTGGTAGAACCTACAGCAAGCAATTTGAAGCTTTACACTAGCAATGGCTAAAACAGCTAAAGTACTGCAGAGGTACAACCAGCAACACCATAGGTTTTTATTCCAGATACATATATTTAGACAGAGCCAATGAATACACATAAGCATATGCAGAGACACATACACACACTTACACAAGCATGTTTGAACCTGTATGTCCATATGCACACACACACACACACACACACACACACACACACACACACACACTCACTCACTCACTCACTGAAAGTTTCCCATCCAGACACTGCAACATTCAGGCTTAAAGTGAAATGGAAGCCACATCTTCTGGATTTGACATTAGCACCTGTTTCCAATTTCAGCATCCAGGCTGCACTGCGGTCCATTACTGCAGGGGACAAATTGATCCCAGGCATTGTGGCCAGGCAAACACCAAATAGAGATCAGCTTGGAAATAGTTGCATCCTCCCCACAGAATGAATTAACCAAGTACACCATTATGCATCAGGGAAGCAGGGAAACGCATTAGAGGCACCTTGGCCTGGCTGGACAGAGCAAAGAGGTGGTGTTTCGGGTTAACATCTAGATTAAATTACATCTGCTGCCTCAGAACTGTCCTGTTTGCATTTCCCTTCATTGGGCAGTAGCAACAAAAAGTCCAATTACCTGGATGTGAATATGTTCAAAGGAGGAATTGATGCAATGGCTCCTCTGTACATTATAAAGAACAGACAAAGCTATTAGGTGACCCCCCATTTTTGCGGGGAAGGGGGGAGGACGGAGGGAGGGAGGAGGGAGGGAGGGGGGGGAGGGGGAGGGGGGAGGAGGGAGGGAGGGGGGAGGAGGGAGGGAGGGAGCGAGGGAGGAAGGGGGGGGGGAGGGGGGAGAAGGAAGAGAGGGAGGGGAGAAGAGGGAGGGGAGAAGGGGGAGGGGGAGGGGAGGGGGGAGGGGGAGGGAGGGGGAGGGGGGAGGGGAGGGGGGAGGGTAGATCAGAGGGGGATGAGAGGGGAGGGAAAGAAGCAATTTTGAAATATCAGGAACTGAGGCGTCATGTCCATGCTGAGTTTTGGAAAATAAAGCTGCCAAAAATATGAGCAAATTCAAATCATAAAATTTATTCTGAGGTTTATACTGGTACAAAAGCATGTCACAATGCCACTTTGAAGATATGCATTGCAGTGAATACATCATTATTTTTATTGGTACCACAAAAGAAATGGTCATTTGGAACTTTCAGTAAGTCTCCTTTTCTCAGCAGCAATACATGAGTTTACAGTCTGTGGTGCCTACTTCAGCAGCATGACATAAAGGTAACTAGGGGGCTCTAGTAGTACAGTGGTTAAGAGGCTCCCTTGTGGCTAACTGGTGCAGTGTTCAGTTCTGCACAGATTCTAGAGTTGCATCCTTGGGCAAGGTGCTTCACCTGCATTGCCTCTCTTACCCAGGAGTAAAACTGGGTACTGGGCGCTGATTACCGGACAATCGCCACCCGGACAATCGCTACCCCCGGAACAATCGCGGCGGACCAGGACAAGTTGCCCAGCCCAACAGACAATCGCACCCGGCAACCGCTAACCCGGAACCGATCGCTAAAAAACCGCGGTCAATTCGCCCCGAACCGGGGAAGACAATTTTGGCCAACCCGGGCATAGCCCCAATCCAATTGCCACCCGGACAATAGCCCCAGGCAAACCTAATCGGAATGCCGTGAAATTGGCAAATGCCTGTATGCAAGGGAATTGAAATGTGTAATCACTAACTTCTCTGGGGGGGAAAAGCGTACAAAGGTGCTCGAATTCAAACAATGCTGAGTGTGACCCTGAGAACTTTGGAAACTAGTTGTCAGTGTGAACACAAAAGAAATACAAAAAACAATTTTGAGCTTGATATAATGAGCTTTGTTTTTTTATAGTTTTTGCGATTGCACTCACCTGCTTTTATACCATTGAATTAGATTGTCTCAGTTGACAAACATGAACCGCACTATGGATGAGATTGCGACTAATTGAGGACAATAAGACTAGGTTCTTTATACGTAGTAATTGGACTAATCTTGTAATTGTAAAAGGAGACTCGGTAATAAAGGGGTTTACGTGGGCTATGTCCTGTGGCGAAAAGACTCGGGTGCAAATGTCTTTTCAGTGGCGATTGACCGGGGTGGCGAGGAGTCCCGGGAGCCGTAGCAATTGTCTGGGTGGAGCAAAAATGTCTTCGGTGGCGATTGACGGGTGGCGAAGGAAATGCCGGGTACACTTGTCTGGGGGTGGCAAATGGTCCTAGGCCGGTGGCGATAATGAATTTGACACGCGGGTGGCTGAATGTCACGGTTAGCAATTTTTAGGGTGGCGAAGATTGTCCGCGGTGGCGAGAGGAATGTCCCAGGGTAGCGAATTGTCCGGGTGGCGATTGTCCGGACACCCTGGGCGCTGTGCCGTGGTGAAGGGGAGTGAAAATCCCCAAAACAAATTCTCATGTATTTGAGCAAGAAATGAACTATTATTACTGTATAAAATTTTAAAAATTGCGGGTATGT
>JAWQFJ010000702.1:5000-12500 GCA_034096865.1 Theodoxus fluviatilis | reverse complement strand
TGGCATCTTGATTATCTGGCATCTTGATTATCTGGCATCTTGATTATCTGGCATATTGATTATCTGGCATCTTGATTATCTGGCATATTGATTATCTGGCATATTGATTATCTGGCATATTGATTATCTGGCATATTGATTATCTGGCATATTGATTATCTGGCATATTGATTATCTGGCATATTGATTATCTGGCATATTGATTATCTGGCATATTGATTATCTGGCATATTGATTATCTGGCATATTGATTATCTGGCATATTGATTATCTGGCATATTGATTATCTGGCATCTTGATTATCTGGCATCTTGATTGTCTGGCATATTGATTGTCTGTCATATTGATTATCTGGCATCTTGATTATCTGGCATCTTGATTATCTGGCATCTTGATTATCTGGCATATTGATTATCTGGCATCTTGATTATCTGGCATATTGATTATCTGGCATCTTGATTATCTGGCATATTGATTATCTGGCATCTTGATTATCTGGCATATTGATTATCTGGCATATTGATTATCTGGCATATTGATTATCTGGCATCTTGATTATCTGGCATATTGATTATCTGGCATCTTGATTATCTGGCATATTGATTATCTGGCATCTTGATTATCTGGCATATTGATTATCTGGCATCTTGATTATCTGGCATCTTGATTGAATAACTCCACCCCCTCCACCAACAAGGTGCCTCAAATAAAACGAAAGAATGAAATCAGGTGCACTCACATAAATGCAAGTATTTATCATTAAATGTACAAACACTGTTATGCAACACATGCACAAACACACAAAATGGCATGCACCCTGCATGCTTTCATACACACACACACACACACACACACACATCATACACAAACACACACATCATACACAAATACACACATCATACACAAACACACACATCATACACAAATACACACATCATACACAAATACACACATCATACACAAACACACACATCATACACAAACACACACATCATACACAAATACACACATCATACACAAACACACACATCATACACAAATACACACATCATACACAAACGCACACATCATACACAAACACACATATCATACAACATACACTCACAAAAGTGTATGTTCATCTAGGGGTTTTTCCTTTTGGGTGGTGAGAGGATTGTTTATCCCCTTCAGTATATATGGAAGTGAAGGTAGGCAAGAGGATGGTGAGGGTGACAGTAATTATTAGGGGGGGGAAGTATGCTTCAGATAACATAACTACAAAATATATTGATTAAAAAAACAAGGTGTGGTGTGTGTGTGTGTGTGTGTGTGTGTGTGTGTGTGTGTGTGTGTGTGTGTGTGTGTGTGTGTGTGTGTGTGTGTGTGTGTGTAGATAGGTAGAAACTTTTTTCTTTTTTTCTGTGTGTGTTCAAAGAAAGGTTGCTATTCCACAGACAAACGACAATGATGCAAAAACAGTTTCATACACAGGTAAATGACGTTCCATAACATACAATTTAATTGAAGTTATTATTGATTCTACAAATGGACTTATTCAGTGTGTGTGCTTGTGTGTGTGTGTGTGTGTGCTGTGGTGTGTGTGTGTGGGTGTGTGTCGTGAGTGTGTGTGTGTGTGTTATGTGTGTGTGTTGTGTGTGTGTGTGTGTGTGTGTGTGTGATGTGTGTGTGTGTGGTGTGTGTGTGTGTGTGTGTATGTGTGTGTGTGTGTGTGTGTGTGGATGTGTGTGTGTGTGTGTGTGTGTTGTGTGTGTGTGTGATGGTTGTGTGTGTGTGGCCTGTGGTGTGGTGTGTGTGGGTGTGTGTGTGTGTGTGTGTGTGGGGGTGTGTGTGTGGTGTGCGTGGTGTGGTGTGGTAGTGTGTGTGTGTGTAGTGTTGTGTGTGTAGTGTTGTGTGTGTAGTGTGTGTGTGATGCCAAATAATTGACCAAAAGAAGGCTGCGGTATGGAGAGTGTGCAAATGAAAGGGAAAACCAATGGAGGACAAAAGAGCACTCCCCTATTCAAATACCACCTGAAAAGCTCACTCAAAGACCTGCAAAGCAAATAGATGCCTTGGAGGTATACGGCCCAAGCATTTGCCCCTCTAGCCTGGAGGATGATGCAGGCTCATGGGGGGCTGAGGAGAGGAGGGGTGGCAGCAGCAGAGGGACAGTTGGCTGTGTGGAGGACCAGAGCGCCACGCACCCCTACTGCCCAACCCCCCAGTGTGCCCAACATGTGGTAAAGGTCCTTTCGCGAATAGGCAGTTCATCTGGAAGACCCAGTCCTTCCTCAACCAGAGATTGGAGGAAAGTCATGGTCTGCTTCCCTCAAATGAGGAGCAGAAGATAGTGGTGGTTTGTGTGTGTGTGTGTGTGGTGTGGTGTGTGTGTGTGTGTGTGTGTGTGAGTGTGTGTGTGTGTGTGTGTGTGTGTGTGTATGTGTGAGTGTGTGTGTGTGTGTGTGTGTGTGTGTGTGTGTGTGTGTGTGTGTGTGTGTGTGTGTGTGTGTGTGTGTGTGTGTGTGAGTCTGTGTGTGTGTGTGTGTTTCAGCAGCACCAAAAAAAAGAGTGTAGGATCGGCAGCAAAATTTATAGTTGGTTGGATGATCAGAAAAAAAGGAGGGGGGGCCTTAAAGTTACACTTGAGAGAGTACCCACACTAATTGGATATGACATTTCTCTACTCTTCCCCTTCCCCTGTAAATCATGCATTTTTCAAGCTCTGTTTTCTTTTCTACCACATTTCTTTGGTGTTGTTGGTGATGTTATTGTCATTATTCCTGGAAACTATACTTTCCTAAACTAATTCAAGCGCAGTTCAGTTTTTGTGATTGTATCAGCAAAACACATTGTACATGCATTGGAAACATGCCTTTGTCCAGCAAACTATCATTAACAAAAATTCATTTGATGGTTTGGAGAACCATCTTTTCTTCAACAAGGATATGGACAAGGAATTCACAGGATTGGATACTGAAGTCACACTTGAAGAGGAGCTTAAACATGTGCATACTGCAATCCAGCAGGCCTCTGAGATTAGGCTAAGCAACAATCTCTCACCTAAAAAATAATAGACTTTAAATAAATAATTCCAATGTGTTTGAAATTTTATGGAATTCAATTTGTCAAGAAAAAGTCCTGTATTCTAGCAGATTCCTGTCTTCTCAATATAAACTGACAGTGCACTTTTTCCCTACCATGATTCAAAATCACCCTGGATTCAATTTCCCTCTAGGACATATACATATATATATGTGTGCATTATGTTGTCCTGTGCCAAAAGTGAGCTTACAAATTGGCTTCAAATGCAAAGTTTCACTTTTCTATTAGAAACAAAAATCAAAAGAGATATGCAGTCTGAACATATTTTCATCACTGTGAGGCCTCTGAAAAAAAAGAGCACTCTTCCTTTCACTGTGACTTTACTGGGATGTGGCATCAGCTTAACAAGGGAAATATGTTCTATATAAGTTCTGCATACAGAGACACTACAAGTCCACAGAAACAGCTTCAAACATTCTCCCCAAATGCCCTAAATCTAGGTCGCGGTTTTGCACACCACCATCCAAACTCAACTCTAAAGAGGAGCCGGGCAGGTTAAGACCAGCAGTGAGGGCCTGACAGATAAAAGCACTGGAGGAAAAAATACCATTCACATTTACACAGCTCTGACAAAGTCTTGGAGGGCAGGGGGTGTTGAGGTCACATTGCATAAAGGAGGTGAGGGGGTGGGGGACTGAAGGGGTGTAGGGGTGGGTATGAAAGAGAGGACAGTGAGTGCTTGGGGTTGATCAGGTGCTAAGAAGCAGGGAGGGAAGTAGGTGGAGAGAGAGGGAAAGAGAGAGAGAGAAGGGGAAGAGTGCACAATGCTATGGTAGCTGAAGAGGAGAGGGGTGCTGGACAACACTAAGGAGTAATGTTCTGCCTGGGCATGCAGATGTGAGGTCCTTGTTGAGGCTGTGGTGTTGGGTGCAAAGCAGACTGGTATATTGTGATCTAGCAGTTTTAGTGTAGAACCTTCAGCTATCTAGCCTAGCAAGCCCAACATTGCCACCAGCAATGAATAGCTGAGCTGTCAATGCTAAAAGGTGTTTCAAAGTGCAGTGCAGCTCTTGACAAACTATATATTAGCCCACTGAGACTGCATCTGTTCAGGGCAATTCTTGTTACCCTTCAGTTGCTAAGGTCTACAAAAAACAAGTGGAAGTGCTCTGGTGAATAACCCTTAAAGGAACTCTTTAAAATTAATAGGTGCTCTCTGCATGTATGAATCTTTTTTTGTGTGTTTGTGTAAGGTAATATCATGTAGTTATGTAAGGAACATTGAGAACAAAAGCCTACCTTTCCCAGCACTTAAGTCAAACCATCATATATGGGTACCTAAGTATTTGTACCAAAAACTGAGTACTCAGTAATTTCCCCACACTAAACATGAGTTATCTCTTTCAGACAGCAGAAAGAAGACCCTAAAATGTCATGAGTGTTTGTTGTTTCCTGGTCACAGAACCTTCCAGAAGGTTCCTGTCTCCTCCTGTATCCTCTTTGTGCACTGAAACTAGGGCATTCATGATTCAAATCAGTTTTAACTTCCTCCTCCCCAGCCTTTGGGGGCACTTCAAGCCACCTACTTCCTGTTCAAAGTACTGAGAGAGAATTTCTTTTCTATTTCCTTGTGGAGAGGCCCAGAGTGGTGTGGCCACAAGAAAATGCTTTGGCAGATGAAACTCCTTCAAAATTAAAGATGTCTTGCCTTGATTTTCCCACTGGAAATTTCTCATTTCCAGGATGCATCAAGTGAAACAACACTATCAATTTAAGAGGTGGTGAACACATTATTATATCATAATATATGAGGAAGATATTTGATTCAATTTTCAAGATGGGAACAGACTCAAAAGTAAAATCTGTTCTGTGGTTTAGGAAACATATCCATCCATCTCTCTCTCTCTCTCTCTCTCTCTCTCTCTCTCTCTCTCTCTCTCTCTCTCTCTCTCTCTCTCTCTCTCTCTCTCTCTCTCTCTCTCTCATTATATTTGGAGGCTATTGGTAACAGACTCAAAGTAAAATTATGGTCTGTGGTTTAGGAAACATCTCTCTCTCTCTCTCTCTCTCTCTCTCTCTCTCTCTCTCTCTCTCTCTCTCTCTCTCTCTCTCTCTCTCTCTCTCTGTCATTAGTATTGGATTCAATTTCCAAGAGGAGAACAGACTCAAAAGTAAAATCTGTTCTGTGGTTTAGTAAACCCCTCTCTCTCTCTCTCTCTCTCTCTCTCTCTCTCTCTCACACACACACACACACACACACACACACACACACACACACACACACACACACACACAAATCACCATCACAATCTAACTACTCACTCATTCAAACCACTAAACAAATAGAGGCACTGCCACTCACCTGAATCGAAGCGCCCTGGGCGACCGAAGCCTCCATTTTTCTGCCTGAGCTGGTCAGTGGGAGGGATTTGCTGGTGCTGTGGTCCCACTACTGTTCCATTGTGAGGACCATTAGGATTGAGGTCATACTCTGCGGCAGTGGGCTGCAGGTAGCAGTTATTATCCAATCTAGGATCCATCCTGAAATCAGGCTTTGGATCGAACCTAGGGTCCATCCTATTATCAAACCGGGAATCGAACCCTGAATGTGTGGAGTCCTGTCTGCTGAAGATGGACTCTTGCCTCCGGAACAGAGCATTTCGATCCATTTTTGCAGCCATGGAGATCTTCTTGCTCTTCTCAGGGAACAAATACTCCAGTAGAAGTCCGAAGACTTTGAAAAACTTCACACTGTTCAGTCACTATATATTGGCACATTCCACACAGTGAGATTCCAGTCAGCAAACCATGATTTCATTGCAGAAGTGATGAGTGAACTGATCTTCTTCAAGTGTAGCTTGAGTCCAGCAATACTGTTCAGCAGGGTTGTCAGCAGTCATGAAATGCACACACAATTGGAACTGCTGGTGAAATCCAAACCAGGTCCACTGAAAGACTCTGCTAAGGCTCTGTTCCCATGTGCTTCAAATTTTCATTATACTGACAGCAACAGTTGAAACAAACACTGAAAGGCAGACACTTTGCAAGAAGCAGTCCTGTGTATCTCACATCCAAATACTAGGATAAATCTCCCACTGTGCATCCATATAATTTTTCAAGGCTTGTGTTCACATCACACTGACACAGTGCAGACAGTTGAAGCATTCCATGGGCCCTGAAGCTGTGAATGTCAGCATGGAGCAGAAAGGCTGAAGGCTCTGCACAATCTAGCAATCCCAGAGTGGTCAACTCTCTGCCAGTGGCAGCAGCAGAGGACAGCAGAGAGATCAGGGGGAGAGCCAGCACATCAGGCAGCCGGCACCGGAGCAAATTGACTGACTGGCACCCAGTGGGATGGATGAGTTAGTTGCTGGGGCAACCCAGAGTGCTACTAGTGGAGCTGCCTCTTGATAAATGAAGCATCGAATGAGAGGTCTGTCCACAGAGATCCCTTTTCTTCAGCAGAGTTTGTAAGTCTATTGTTGATTGAGAGTAATGCACCACCTCATAAATACAGATGATCAGCAGTGTATCTGATAAACTATCTTCACAGTATGACTAAACAGCACCTGCCAGCACTTGATTTATCTGTCACTAGAAGTGTTTGTGCTAGCTGGGGAGGGTTTCCTCCTGAACAGAAGGCAAATGGTAGTTATACAGCTTGTTAACTATTAATGCATTCCTCAGGCAGCCCAAGTATCTAATGTTTGTTAAGAATAGAAAGCATCCTGGGGTTGGGGTTTCAGCAGGTAGAGGGTGGAGGGTAGCTCTGATGGGGGACAAGGCAAAACTGACACCACCAAACAAGTTGTGGAGTTGACCCGACCCTGCAGTCCTACAACCCACAGCAGTAAATTAAAAGGCCATGTTCCTGTTCCTGTTGTGGCAGGGTCACCCTGAGGTCAGTCCCAGGGGCACAATGAGCAATCAGTAATGGGGAGTGTCCACTCCCCTAGCCAGTAGGGCTGCTGTGGTCAGTCAGGGCTGAAGGACAGAGGTTGCTATGTTGGGTAATCTCCCTTCTTACATCGCAGCCTCTCACCACAGCCTGTTGTGACTGTTGCCCTGAAACCACCATAATGCTGCTGCTGCTGCTGATGATGGTGAGGGTATTGTGGACCAGAGCATCCTAGCAGCATCAGACAGGTCCCCCCATCACCAGCTCACTCCAACCTGCCACAGAAAGCAGATGAGGGTGGGGTGAGGCAAGTTGACACTGGTGTGCTTCAATCAGGAAGCTGGAGTGTAATTGATTGGAGAAAACAAAAATCAAGACATTGAAAGCAGTGTACAATGGCTGCAGAAAAAGGTATCAACAGCAGAGCAGTAATGATGAATGATGACATTCTACTTCTATTTTCATGGAAATGTTTACACAGTCTTGCAATAAAAGGTCACACATGTATGTTCATCACTCACTAATGTGCTTGCATGTGTGTGCACACACACACACACACACACACACACACACACACACAC
>JAWQFJ010000702.1:0-2500 GCA_034096865.1 Theodoxus fluviatilis | reverse complement strand
GAGAGAGAGAGAGAGAGAGAGAGGGAGAGAGAGAGAGAGAGAGAGAGAGAGAGAGAGAGAGAGAGAGAGAGAGAGAGAGAGAGAGAGAGAGAGAGAGAGAGAGAGAGTGTGTGTGTGTGTGTGTGAGTGTGTTTGTGATCAGTGTATGTATGAGTGTGTGTATGTGTGTGTGTGTGTGTGAGAGAGAGAGAGAGAGAGAGAGAGAGAGAGAGAGAGAGAGAGAGAGAGAGAGAGAGAGAGAGAGAGAGAGTGAGTGTGTGTGTATTAAGAACTGTCAAACATACAGTAGATTCATCTGAACAATAAAAACATTTCGATGTTGCTGAAAATGCTTTTTAAATTTAAATAGTGCTGATAGGGAAGATGGGACAGCATGCATTTCTTCTGATACCTTCAGTTTTTCCTTCTCCTTTTTTTCCTTTTGTCCCCCATGATGTAAATAAAGTTTAGGGTTGACAGGAAAAAATGTGACCCTCCATCACTAAGAATGAGTCGGTTGCGCAGTCGAGTCATTTTGTGCAAACCGCCCACAAAGAAAGTGGGGGTTGGACATTGTGGTCGACTTCGAGATTTTTGGGATTTGGGCTTCTCTAGTCCCTCCTTCATTGTATGAACAAGTTTTGTGTTTGAAATCAACGTGTAAGAGTATTCTTTATGATTTTTTGGGGTGTGGTGGTAAATCATTTACAAGAAAACGTCTGCGAACCGATCGTCAACATCAAGCATTTTCTCACATTTCGTAGCCACCACTGAAACAGATTGACGGGGGAATACCCTAGGCTGCCAACCAAAGCCAAATACACTGCTTCTTCATCTCTGCGGCAAATTTCATGAGTCTAGAATAAGGGTTGCTAAGGAAAAAGGGGGAATAATGTCTGTAAACTTAAAACGCGTTTTTCTCAAAATGCGTATTTCTAGGGTGTCTATCTTCAAAGTCATGTGAAATCGTGTAGGAGAGTCATTTTTTCATGATTATTGCACCATTGAAAAGCTTGTTGTGTGCTCTTTTTGAAAACATACAGATCTCAAAATGTTCAAAATGCAACGAGTGACTCATTTTGTGATGGAGGGTCACTAATAGGGTAGGCTGGGATACCATAACCACAACAATGTTGTGTGTATGCCTAATCTTAATTCTATTTTCTCAGCAGAGAGCAAAATTAATCAGTCATTCAGTATGATTCGTACAGATTAAATTTACTAATGTTAACTTTTCAAATCATCACACAGCATCATAACACTCAAGTCCATGTTTCTGGAGGTCTTCATGAAAAAATACCTGGTCATTAGTTAATCTCTTAATGGATTGCTGATTCCCAACTGCAAAAGAAGTCAGCAAAACACAGTGTCACTAACACAGAAGGCTCTGACAAAGTCTATTTAAACAGAAACACTACAAGTGCAGCCTGGGGCAAGCAAACACAGCATTTGTATGCAATACTACTCTCTGCCCAGGGTAGGACCAGGTACTTGCAGGTGACAGGTGATTAGGGCAAATTGCTGGGGTTGCTGTTAAAGCAATGGGCCTCCATCTCTCCAGTCAGCCAGCCAGAACTCCCCTTTCTACTCAAATCACTCCCACACACCCCTGCAACACTGCAGCTCAACATTGGCTGTGTCAAGATTGACTTAGCCACAGGCTATGCTGGCAGTCTTCTTACTCTCTTAGGTGTGGAGGCACCTTTTGTTTGGGATCTTAACATTACTCAGGTAATCCACCAACCCTTTTTCTTCTCTCCTTCACTTCAACAGCAAAACCAAAAACACAGCATTAAATAGAAGAAAGAGACTGGACAAACGGAAGGGTGCGGAAGGAACTAGATTCCAATAGAGTTGGGGTATAATAATTAACTCTCGTAGAAGCATAGATGATCAAAATATTTTCGACGAAAAGGGGTATTATTATCTGGAACATATGGACCAAAGTCGCGGACCCACACTCAACCTGTAGTACGAAGCGAGAAACTGGAGTCCTCAAAGCCCTGAGAAAAAAGGGTAGCCTGGCTAACCGTAAAATGACTGACACAAGGTCACCCATGACTGTTCTCCTCCCTACGTAAAGTTGTATTGTATGTTTTTTTACGTGCTGACGGGGGGGGGGGCGAGTACTTGACGTCATATTTCGTCTCACAACCTTCCTCCTCGGTACAAGTCCACTATGTGGCCCGTTTTATGGAAGCTTTTCCTAACATAAACTCTGTAACCATGTGTTGGCTTGTAATATATCTACCACCACTGTTACCACAACGTCACCCCAATCTTGCAAGCACTGTAAAACCACCCAACCCCTAGCAACATTGAGTGCATAGCCCAAAAATGTCGTATGCGGGGCAAGTGAAGTGTTAATGAAATTCCCTATCACGGCCTTAGTATGTCAAAATTCTGTCGTGAAATATTACCGTACTCTGTTGATTCCAGATAAGGCCAGTTGAAACCAACTATCATTTTCAGCAGCATAGATTTATTTGTGCATTGAAAGAGTCAGTAGTTGACCTTCATT
>JAWQFJ010000701.1:122986-133646 GCA_034096865.1 Theodoxus fluviatilis | reverse complement strand
ACACACACACACACACACACACACACACACACACAAACACACACACACAAACACACACACACACACACACACACACACACACAAACACACACACACACACACACACACACACACACACACACACACACACACACACAAACACACACACACACACACGCACAAATACACAAACAAACAAACACACACACACGCACACAAACACACACACAAACACAAACACACACGCACACGCACACACACACAGACACACACACACACACACACACACACACACACACACACACACACACACACACACACCTGCACTGCATGGTCATCTTCAGGCACCAGAGGACGTCGCGGAGCGGGGACGGAGTCCTGCACGTGGACACTGCTGGCCGCTGCAAAAGCCAGAGCTTTGTGTGACCGGACGCCAGCCAGGCCGCGTGCCTCGCACTCTAGCACATGGACATTCCACTGCAGACATTCCACTGCAGACATTCCACTGCAGACATTCCACTGCAGACATTCCACTGCAGACATTCCACTGCAGACATTCCACTGCAGACATTCCACTGCAGACATTCCGGACTAGATACACTTGACTTGCACATTCCGGCAGCCAAAACAAAAGCAAGGACCCAGCACGCAACCCATTGTGGGTGAGATTTATGAACTGCCGAGGTGGTGGAAAATCAGAAATGGCATTGGTGGAGAGAAAAATTACCCCATTGCAAACGTTCATTACACAACTAAAATTGAATAGGTTCTACAGGAAAACGAAATGAACAAGATCCTTGAAAGCAATTACATTCTTGCCATATTCTGCTACAAAAGGGGGAAGAGGGGTGGGAGGAGGGGGAGGGGGAGTGGGCGTGGGGAGTGGGGGTGGGGAGTGGGGGAGGGGGGTGGGGAGTGAGGGAGGGGGGAGGGGGAGGGGTGGGGAGTGGGCGTGGGGAGTGGGGGTGGGGAGTGCGGAAGGGGGGAGGGAGGAGGGGTGGGGGGAAGGGGTGGGGGTGGGGGAGGGGGAGAGAAAGCCTCACCGGAAGCAGGTCTGACAGCAGAGGCATCAGTACTGCCAGAGCTGGGAGTCTTGGTTCCTCCCTGAAAGTGAAACCAGACATCGTGCATGTACAGCAAACAGCATCTCCCTCCATCAAACCTTGTCATGTGCACAAGAGACTGGTACAGTGCAGGGCAGAGGCCTCAATCACAAACCTTCTTCTGTGGCTCCAAGAGAGGCGAGTGGTATGACGTGAAAAGTGATCAACTGATGGCATGAGAAACGCCACGCGACCAGGACAAGGACTTCAGTGATAGATAATCACTAGGTCTTGGACTTTGATGATACATTATTACTAAAAACAAGAACTTCAGTGATAGATAGTCACTAGGTCTTGGACTTTGATGATACATTATCACTAAAAACAAGGACTTAAGTGATAGATAATCACTAGTTCACAGACTTTGATGATACATTATTACTAAAAACAAGAACTTCAGTGATAAATAATCACTAGGTCTTGGACTTTGATGATACATTATCACTAAAAACAAGGACTTCAGTGATAGATAATCACAAAGGTCTTGGACTTTGATGATACATTATCACTAAAAACAAGGACTTCCGTGATAGATAATCACTAGGTCTTGGACTTTGATGATACATTATCACTAAAAACAAGGACTTTAGTGATAGATAATCACAAAGGTCTTGGACTTTGATGATACATTATCACTAAAAACAAGGACTTCCGTGATAGATAATCACTAGGTCTTGGACTTTGATGATACATTATTACTAAAAACAAGAACTTCAGAGATAGATAATCACTAGTTCACATACTTTGATGATATATTATTACTAAAAACAAGAACTTCAGTGATAGATAATCACTAGTTCATGGACTTTGATGATACATTATCACAAAAAACAAAAACGTTAGTGATAGATAGTCACTAGGTCATGGACTTTGATGATACATTATCACTAAAAACAAGAACTTCAGAGATAGATAATCACTAGTTCATGGACTTTTGATACATTATCACTAAAAACAAGGACTTCAGAGAGACTTTGATGATACATTATCACTAAAAACAAGGACTTCAGAGAGACTTTGATGATATATTATCACTAAAAACAAGGACTTTGGTGATACATTATTATTAAAAACAAGAACTTCAGAGATAAATAATCACTAGTTCATGGACTTTGATGATACATTATTGCTAAAAACAAGAACTGCAGTGATATATTATCACTAAAAACAAGAAGTTCAGTGATAATAACGGAAAACATGGACTTCTGTGATTCATTACGACCAGGACAAGGACTCCAGTGATACATCATCACCAGGACAAGGACTCCAGTGATACATCATCACCAGGGCAAGGACTTCAGTGATAGATAATTATTGGGACACGGACTTCAGTGATACATCATCACCAGGACAAGGACTCCAGTGATACATCATCACCAGGACAAGGACTTCAGTGATACATCATCACCAGGACAAGGACTCCAGTGATACATCATCACCAGGACAAGGACTTCAGTGATACATCATCACCAGGGCAAGGACTTCACTGATAGATAATCATTGGGACAAGGACTTCAGTGATAGATAATCATTGGGACAAGGACTTCAGTGATAGATAATCATTGGGACAAGGACTTCCGTGATAGATAATCATTGGGACAAGGACTTCAGTGAAAAATTATGACTGACTTCAGTGACACAGCCCCCTCTACCTTGGCACTGGGGGCTCTGCTGCCCTTGCCGTCCCCCTTCTTCTTCCTGTGGGATGCTGATTTCTGGGGCGGCTCCTCTGTGGGCACCACCAGTGACTCCTTCCGTGGCGGGGGCGGCTGGTAGAGTGGCGGTCTGTTGGTGTCATCTGTGTGGACACAGTATTGCATTAAATCACTGCATTGTATATACATTCTATACTTGCTATGTCACTCTGCTTGCTGGTACAGCAGCAGCCTGTTGGTGTCGTCTGTGAAGATGTAGGAAGTACACAGTATCTCTAGTTGTTGCATTGTGCTCGCAGCTTCTGTTTCCAACCGAATTAGCCAATACTGAAGCATTCTGTTGGTTTTAACTCGACTTCTCCCCCCTTTTCTCTCTCTGTATCTTGTTTCATTTATGGGAGTTGTTTTCGGATATTGTAAGATAATGGAAATCCAAATGTACTGCTTTAATTACAGAAACACGAGAAAAATAACAATGTGAACCAGGGGACAAGAATCAATGTGTCTCATGATGAAAGTATAACATGTGCCTCACATAATTATTAAGTTTGAAACAGTTATCTTCCATAGTTCAGGGTCAAGGTCACTTCAAAATATGTATACAATCCAACTTTGAAGAGCTCCTGTGACCTTGACCTTGACGCAAGGTCATCCAAACTGGTATCAAATGATAGGGCTTACTTTGCCCTATATACCATATATAGGTGAGGTATCCAATCTCAATAACTTCAGAGAAAATTGAGAAGATGTGAAAAATGGCTGTTTTTTATACAACATTTATGGCCCCTGCGACCTTGACCTTCAAGCAAGGTCAAGTCACTATGTATGTTTTTTGAGGCCTTGTCATCATACACCATCAAGCCACATTTGGTATTGATAGACTCAATAGTATCCGAGAAAAATCCAACGTTAAAGTTTTCGGACGCCCGGACGGACGAAACGGTTGAGTACATAGACTCACTTTTGCTTCGCATGTGAGTAAAAAAAAACGCCCAGCGGCTTAACACCAAAGCTCTTAGTCAATTATCTTCTTATCAATCCATTATATTTCTCGTTTCCCCTCTCCGCCTCCTCTCTCTCTCTCTCTCTCTCTCTCTCTCTCTATATATATATATATATATATATATATATATATAGAGAGAGAGAGAGAGAGAGAGAGAGAGAGAGAGAGAGAGAGAGAGAGAGAGAGATATGCGAGGGAGAACGCCAAGAATCAAATTATGCACACAAAAAACGTTCAGCACGAGCCGCTGCAAAACCAAAACAAAAATCACGTTCCACACGCTCTGAAAATGCGCAGTCAGCAAGTGCTGACTGCGCATAACACTTAAAGGCGTACCGTCCCGAGACAAGATTCTTTATAATATCTTAAAGTTAAAAAATATTAAACCGAGTCGTGACAACAGGAGCCATCAGACAGACAGGAGCCAGCAGAGAGACAGGAGCCAGCAGAGAGACAGGAGGCCAGTCAAACAGTCACAAGCCGGCAGACAAACGGGGGCCAGTCAGACAGTCACGAGCCAACAAACAGACGGGAAGCCAAGCCAAACGACAAACACAAACGCAAGAAGACACATCTTCACTGTGAACATACTTACATTCGTCCTTCAAAGTCCTCTTTTTGGTAGATTTGCTCTCAAATTTCCCTTCATTTGTAAAAACCACAACCTGTCAACAGAGTCATAAATTGATCATGATTACACCGCTCCCACAGCCGTCGTGACCATTTGTACTAAAACATTGGCAGCCTTGCCGCCACATGATGGCAAATGTTGAATCTGACAACACAAAACAGAATGGACATATTTCATTGTGTTCTTTCTTCACTATAAAGTACATATTAAGAAAGAAAAACAATGCAATTAATCACATATGAGATATTTTTTACAGCAAAAGAAAAATAATCATGGTGTTTCTTTCTTTCCCAAAGCTTCAGAGACATGTAGACCAGTTCTGACTACTTCCAATGACTCTTTGGAGATAGCTCACAGAAGGCATCATCCACAAGACAAATGCAGACTATCACATCTACTACATCTTATCCGAACCCGATTTATCAAGACGTGTGTAACCCACTTCCCCATCCAGTTATCTTCACCCATGGTCAACAATATATCTCTCTCTCTCTCTCTCTCTCCCTCTCTCTCTCCCGCTCTCTCTCTCTCTCTCTCTCTCTCTCTCTCTCTCTCTCTCTCTCTCTCTCTCTCTCTCTCTCTCTCTCTCTCTCTCTCTCTCTCTAGTTCTCCTTCCACTCCATAAAGTAGACCACAACAATACTCTTTAATGCCAATGCACACACACCTCAATTATTACTGAAGGAGAAGACAACACCCTACACACAGAGGACTGCCGACACAACTAGACACACAGCCACGCCCCCCACTCACCACGAAGGTGTAGTCCGTGTCAGGCGTGAGGCGCCGCACGCTGTGGGAGAGGTCCATGCCGGAGTAGAAGACCTTGCCGTTGACCATCAGCTCATACTTGGTGGTACGGCCCAGGGGCACTTCCGGTGCCTGCCACGACACGTGCATCTCGTTCCGGCCCATCACCTGTACATGGGGCTTGGACGGGGCGTGGGCACCTGCACAGTACACATAGGTGTGCTGATGCGTGTTGATGTACATGTGTGTAATGCAGATGTGTGTTGACATAACTGTCATGGAAAAGCACACCGTCATTCGGTAGGCTGGATCTGCCATAGGACTGACTACCCGAGCCTTCCAACCCACGACGTATTATTTCAAGGACTAACACGGCACACCAGTCAATAATTATTCAAAGGTTTACGTTCAAAACTGCAAAATACGCCTTTATTCAGTAGTCGTACGGACGCGCAGGTACAGTGAGAATCCTCTCTTAATACAGTTTAATACAAATAAACAAAAGAAATATGAATGCGTACAAAAGAAACTTGGACATGAAATTGCTCTGCACTCATGAAAGAAATAGATATACGTGTTCATAAGGGAAGGAAGAAGTCACACGAAATAGCCTCACGAAGACCCAATGAAGAAG
Source organism: Theodoxus fluviatilis (assembly GCA_034096865.1). Lineage (NCBI taxonomy): Eukaryota > Metazoa > Mollusca > Gastropoda > Cycloneritida > Neritidae > Theodoxus > Theodoxus fluviatilis. The sequence continues at coordinate 127,891 of JAWQFJ010000701.1, read as the reverse complement.
ACACATGAAACAGCCCCATGAAGACACAATGAAGGAAACGAGATACATAAAACCGCCGCCCCCCCACCCCCGCCCCCACCCCCACCCCCCGCCTCATGAAGATACAATAAAGAAGACAATATATGAAATTAAACAGCCCCCATGAAGACACAATGAAGAAGACACAATGAAGGAGACACAATGAAGGAGACACAATGAAGAATACACAATGAAAGAGACACAATGAAGAAGACACAATGAAGGAGACACAATGAAGAAGACACAATGAAGAAGACACAATGAAGGCGACACAATGAAGGAGACACAATGAAGGAGACACAATGAAGGAGACACAATGAAGGAGACACAATGAAGGACACACAATAAAGGAGGCACAATGAAGGAGACACAATGAAGGAGACACAATGAAGGAGACACAATGAAGGAGACACATTGAAGGAGACACAATGAAGGAGACACAATGAAGGAGACACAATGAAGGAGACACAATGAAGGATACATAATGAAGGAGACACATTGAAGGAGACACAATGAAGAAGACACAATGAAAGAGACACAATGAAGGAGACATATTGAAGGAGACACAATGAAGAAGACACAATGAAGGAGACATATTGAAGGAGACACAATGAAGAAGACACAATGAAGGAGACACAATGAAGGAGACACAATGAAGGAGACACAATGACGGAGACATATGTAAGGAGACACAATGAAGAAGACACAATGAAGGAGACACAATGAAGAAGACACAATGAAGGAGACATATTGAAGGAGACACAATGAAGGAGACACAATGAAGGAGACACAATGAAGAAGACACAATGAAGGAGACACAATAAAGAAGACACAATGAAGGAGACACAATGAATGAGACACAATGAAGGAGACACAATGAAGGAGACACAATGAAGGAGACACAATGAAGAAGACACAATAAAGGAGACATATTGAAGGAGACACAATGAAGAAGACACAATGAAGGAGACACAATGAAGGAGACATAATGAAGGAGACATATTGAAGGAGACACAATGAAGAAGACACAATGAAGGAGACACAATGAAGAAGACACAATTAAGGAGACACAATGAAGGAGACACAAGAAAGAAGACACAATGAAGGAGACACAATGAAGAAGACATATTGAAGGAGACACAATGAAGAAGACACAATGAAGGAGACACAATGAAGGAGACACAATGAAGAAGACACAATGAAGGAGACACAATGAAGGAGACATAATGAAGGAGACATATTGAAGGAGACACAATGAAGAAGACACAATGAAGGAGACACAATGAAGAAGACACAATGAAGAAGACACAATGAAGGAGACACAATGAAGGAGACACAAGAAAGAAGACACAATGAAGGAGACACAATGAAGAAGACACAATAAAGAAGACACAACGAAGGAGACACAATGAAGGAGACACAATGAAGGCGACACAATGAAGGAGACACAATGAAGAAGACACAATGAAGAAGACACAATGAAGAAGACACAATGAAGGAGACACAATGAAAGAGACACAATGAAGGAGACACAATGAAGGAGACACAATGACGGAGACAAAATGACGGAGAAATAATGAAGGAGACATAATGAAGGAGACACAATAAAGGAGACACAATGAAGGAGACATAATGAAGAAGACACAATGAAGGAGACACAATGAAGGAGACACAATGAAGGAGACACAATAAAGGAGGCACAATGAAGGAGACACAATTAAGGAGACACAATGAAGGAGACAAAATGAAGGAGACATATTGAAGGAGGCACAATGAAGGAGACACAATGAAGGAGACACAATGAAGGAGACATATTGAAGGAGGCACAATGAAGGAGACACGATGAAGGAGACACAATGAAGGAGACACAATGAAGAAGACAGAATGAAAGAGACAATGAAGGAGACACAATGAAGGAGACACAATGAAGGAGACACAATGACGGAGACATAATGAAGGAGATATATTGAAGCAGACACAATGAAGGAGACACAATGAAGGAGACACAATGAAGGAGACATATTGAAGGAGGCACAATGAAGGAGACACAATGAAGGAGACACAATGAAGGAGACATATTGAAGGAGGCACAATGAAGGAGACACAATGAAGGAGACACAATGAAGGAGACACAATGAAGGAGACACAATGAAGGAGACATATTGAAGGAGACACAATGAAGGAGACACAATGAAGGAGACACAATGAAGGAGACACAATGAAGGAGACACAATGAAGAAGGCACAATGAAGAAGACACAATGAAGGAGACACAATGAAGGAGACACAATGAAGGAGACACAATGAAGGAGACACAATGAAGGAGACACAATGAAGGAGGCACAATGAAGAAGACACAATGAAGGAGACACAATGAAGGAGGCACAATGAAGGAGACACAATGAAGGAGACACAATGAAGGAGACACAATGAAGAAGACACAATGAAGGAGACACAATGAAGGAGGCACAATGAAGGAGACACAATGATGGAGACACAATGAAGGAGGCACAATGAAGAAGACACAATGAAGGAGACTCAATGAAGGAGACACAATGAAAGAGACACAATGAAGAAGACACAATGAAGGAGACACAATGATGGAGACACAATGACGGAGATACAGTGAAGGAGACACAATGATGGAGACACAATGACGGAGACACAATGACGGAGACATAATGAAGGAGACACAAGGAAGGAGACACAATGAAGGAGACACAATGAAGGAGACAAAATAAAGAAGACACAATGAAGAAGACACAATAAATAAGACACAATGAAGAAGACACAATAAAGGAGGCACAATGAAGAAGACACAATGAAGGAGACACAATGAAGAAGACACAATGAAGGAGACATATTGAAGGAGACACAATGAAGGAGACACAATGAAGAAGGCACAATGAAGAAGACACAATGAAGGAGACACAATGAAGGAGACACAATGAAGGAGACACAATGAAGGAGACACAATGAAGGAGACACAATGAAGGAGACACAATGAAGGAGACACAATGAAGGAGACAATGAAGGAGACACAATGAAGGAGACACAATGAAGGAGACAATGAAGGAGACACAATGAAGGAGACACAATGAAGGAGACACAATGAAGGAGACACAATGAAGGAGACACAATGAAGGAGACACAATGAAGGAGACACAATGAAGGAGGCACAATGGAGACACACGAAATGAAGGAGACACAATGAAGGAGACACAATGAAGGAGACACAATGAAGGAGACACAATGAAGGAGACACAATGAAGGAGACACAATGAAGGAGACACAATGAAGGAGACACAATGAAGGAGACACAATGAAGGAGACACAATGAAGGAGACACAATGAAGGAGACACAATGAAGGAGACACAATGAAGGAGACACAATGAAGGAGACACAATGAAGGAGACACAATGAAGGAGACACAATGAAGGAGACACAATGAAGGAGACACAATGAAGGAGACACAATGAAGGAGACACAATGAAGGAGACACAATGAAGGAGACACAATGAAGGAGACACAATGAAGGAGACACAATGAAGGAGACACAATGAAGGAGACACAATGAAGGAGACACAATGAAGGAGACACAATGAAGGAGACACAATGAAGGAGACACAATGAAGGAGACACAATGAAGGAGACACAATGAAGGAGACACAATGAAGGAGACACAATGAAGGAGACACAATGAAGGAGACACAATGAAGGAGACACAATGAAGGAGACACAATGAAGGAGACACAATGAAGGAGACACAATGAAGGAGACACAATGAAGGAGACACAATGAAGGAGACACAATGAAGGAGACACAATGAAGAAGACACAATGAAGGAGACACAATGAAGGAGACACAATGAAGGAGACACAATGAAGGAGACACAATGAAGGAGACACAATGAAGAAGGCACAATGAAGAAGACACAATGAAGGAGACACAATGAAGAAGACACAATGAAGAAGACACAATGAAGGAGACACAATGAAGGAGACACAATGAAGGAGACACAATGAAGAAGGCACAATGAAGAAGACACAATGAAGGAGACACAATGAAGAAGACACAATGACGGAGACACAATGAAGGAGACACAATGACGGAGACATAATGAAGGAGACATAATGAAGAAGACACAATAAAGGAGGCACAATGACGGAGACATAATGAAGGAGACACAATGACGGAGACAAAATGAAGGAGACACAATGAAGGAGACACATTATGAAGGAGGCACAATGAAGGAGACACAATGAAGGAGACACAATGAAGGAGACACAAAAAATACGACACAATGAAGAAGAGACAATGAAGGAGACACAATGAAGGAGACACAACAAAGGAGACACAATGAAGGAGACACAATGAAGGAGACACAACAAAGGAGACACAATGAAGGAGACACAATGAAGGAGACACAATGAAGGAGACACAATGAAGCAGAATCAATGAAGGAGACACAATGAAGGAGACACAATGAAGAAGACACAATGAAGGACCCCCCCCCCCCCCTCCTCTACCCCCACGTACATCTTGACATCTGTGTAAATATTTGTATAGTATATTGTCAGTCTGACTGTGTACATCTGAATGCATGTGTTTGACTATGACTGGATGACTAAATGTATAGACTGTGTGTTGTATGTTTATTTTGTATATGTATGTATATATGTTACGCGCTCAGAACCTCGGGAAAGACGCTTTATAAGTATAATAAATTATTATTATTATTATTATAAGGAGACACAATGAAGGAGACACAAGAAAGAAGACACAATGAAGGAGACACAATGAAAAAGACATATTGAAGGAGACACAATGAAGGAGACACAAGGAAGGAGACACAATAAAGAAGACACAATGAAGGAGACACAATGA
>JAWQFJ010000701.1:100486-117986 GCA_034096865.1 Theodoxus fluviatilis | reverse complement strand
ATAGAAAGAGTAGCTCCATCATAAAAATCAACTTCCAAACTCTCGCAGGCATAAGCTTACGTTTCCTTCGTTTCTTTTTATTTTCCAGAAGTATTTATCTTTGCTTCACAGTAAAATGTCAAACAACAGAGAAACACCTTTAAGCTTGAAAACTGAAGCATTTTGTGCATGAAAACAGTCCTGGTTGTAAGTGTCCGTGCCACCTCAATACAGACACTAACAAGACAGCCCTGGCTGTAAGTGTCCATGCCACCTCAACACAGACACTACCAAGACAGTCCTGGTTGTAAGTGTCCGTGCCACCTCAATACAGACACTAACAAGACAGCCCTGGCTGTAAGTGTCCGTGCCACCTCAACACAGACACTACCAAGACAGCCCTGGCTGTAAGTGTCCGTGCCACCTCAACACATACACTACCAAGACAGCCCTGGTTGTAAGTGTCCGTGCCACCTCAACACAGACACTACCAAGACAGCCCTGGTTGTAAGTGTCCGTGCCACCTCAACACAGACGCTACCAAGACAGCCCTGGCTGTAAGTGTCCGTGCCACCTCAACACATACACTACCAAGACAGCCCTGGTTGTAAGTGTCCGTGCCACCTCAACACAGACACTACCAAGACAGCCCTGGTTGTAAGTGTCCGTGCCACCTCAACACAGACACTACCAAGATAGCCCTGGTTGTAAGTGTCCATGCCACCTCAACACAGACACTACAAGATAGCCCTGGTTGTAAGTGTCCGTGCCACCTCAACACAGACAGTCTAACAAGACAGCCCTGGTTGTAAGTGTCCGTGCCACCTCAACACAGACACTACCAAGATAGCCCTGGTTGTAAGTGTCCGTGCCACCTCAACACAGACACTACCAAGACAGCCCTGGTTGTAAGTGTCCCTGCCACCTCAACACAGACACTACCAAGATAGCCCTGGTTGTAAGTGTCCATGCCACCTCAACACAGACACTACAAGATAGCCCTGGTTGTAAGTGTCCGTGCCACCTCAACACAGACAGTCTAACAAGACAGCCCTGGTTGTAAGTGTCCGTGCCACCTCAACACAGACACTACCAAGACAGCCCTGGTTGTAAGTGTCCGTGCCACCTCAACACAGACACTACCAAGACAGCCCTGGCTGTAAGTGTCCGTGCCACCTCAACACAGACACTACCAAGACAGCCCTGGTTGTAAGTGTCCGTGCCACCTCAACACAGACACTACCAAGACAGCCCTGGCTGTAAGTGTCCGTGCCACCTCAACACAGACGCTACCAAGACAGCCCTGGTTGTAAGTGTCCGTGCCACCTCAACACAGACACTACCAAGACAGCCCTGGTTGTAAGTGTCCGTGCCACCTCAACACAGACACTACCAAGACAGCCCTGGTTGTAAGTGTCCGTGCCACCTCAACACAGACACTACCAAGACAGCCCTGGTTGTAAGTGTCCGTGCCACCTCAATACAGACACTACCAAGACAGCCCTGGTTGTAAGTGTCCGTGCCACCTCAACACAGACACTACTATGCCCAAGTGAGTAGAGATGCCTGTCTGACAATACCCACCTTGAGTGCCGAGATGAGGTAGCTGTTGTCTCTGAGCTTCAGGCAGCCCTTGGGCTGGCTGGCCAGTGTCCTCAGAGTCCTGAAGGGGTGGGGGGTGGGGGGGGGGGGGGGGGGTGGGTAAAATAAGAATGTCAAAAGTCAAATGCCAGGCAAGTACTTGCACAGCAGCTCACCCTCCTGCCTTGTAAAAATGTCAAAGACATAACTGAGGTGCCAAGCAAAGAAAACACGACAAAAACTGCAGAGGATCAAAGTTCGATGAATGAATGAATGAATGAATGAATGAATGAATGAATGAATGAATGAATGAATAAATGAATGAATGAATGAGGCTTTATTGCTCATCAGCATTTGTAGGCTATGAAATCATTAGAACTAGTTTGAGTGAGAGCGAGCCTAGCGTTGATTCATTTCCCAAGTCATTTGCTTTTTGTCGATCATTGGGGGGACACGGTGGGTCTCATCTTACCCCCGACCCACAGGTGGGGTCAAAGTTCAAACGGCAGAGATCACGACTCACAGCAGTGAAGGAACACAAGACATCACGATGGGACACTACTCCACAGCTGTCTGGAGACTGCACATCACTTTGAGATGGACTGGCCAAGCCCTGTGGCAAGTTACACTTCAAATGACAGAGGGGTTGGTACAGCCACCACAGCAAACATGTCTGACTCATCACGCAAGAGGGCTGGACTCACATCGCGGCAAACCATCCCGTCTCGCTGTCCTCGGCGCTGAGCAGCTGACTGAGTGTCTTGAGCACTTCCTCTGCATGGACGTTGTGCAGCAGCCTGGAGTGGCCCTCCGTGTTGGTGGCCAGGCAGCTCAGGGCGAAGCACGCGTTCTTGCTGGCGCCCGTGTCCTCGCAACTCAGCATGCGTGACAGGGAGGTGATCTGCAGTCACATCATGCGCGCGTGCTCTGCACACATTACACATTTCTCTGTCCCGTTTGTCACAACATGCACTTGTACTCTGCTTACATTCCACATTTCTCTGTCCCGTTTGTCACAACATGCACTTGTACTCTGCACACGTCACATTTCTCTGTCCCGTTTGTCACAACATGCACTTGAACTCTACACACATTCCACATGTCTCTCTCCCGTTTGTCACAACATGCACTTGTACTCTGCACACATGTCATATTTCTCTGTCCCGTTTGTCACAACATGCACTTGTACTCTGCACACATGTCACATTTCTCTGTCCCGTTTGTCACAACATGCACTTGTACTCTGCACACATGTCACATTTCTCTGTCCCGTTTGTCACAACATGCACTTGTACTCTGCTTACATTCCACATTTCTCTGTCCCGTTTGTCATAACATGCACTTGTACTCTGCACACATTTAACATTTCTCTGTCCCGTTTGTCACAACATGCACTTGTACTCTGCACACATGTCACATTTCTCTGTCCCGTTTGTCACAAAATGCACTTGTACTCTGCACACATTACATATTTCTCTGTCCCATTTGTCACAACATGCACTTGTACTCTGCACACATTACACATTTCTCTGTCCCGTTTGTCACAACATGCACTTGTACTCTGCACACATTACACATTTCTCTGTCCCGTTTGTCACAACATGCACATGTACTCTGCACACATGTCACATTTCTCTGTCCCGTTTGTCACAACATGCACTTGTACTCTGCACACATTTAACATTTCTCTGTCCCGTTTGTCACAACATGCACTTGTACTCTGCACACATGTCACATTTCTCTGTCCCGTTTGTCACAAAATGCACTTGTACTCTGCACACATTACACATTTCTCTGTCCCATTTGTCACAACATGCACTTGTACTCTGCACACATTACACATTTCTCTGTCCCGTTTGTCACAACATGCACTTGTACTCTGCACACATTACACATTTCTCTGTCCCGTTTGTCACAACATGCACTTGTACTCTGCACACATGTCACATTTCTCTGTCCCGTTTGTCACAAAATGCACTTGTACTCTGCACACATTACATATTTCTCTGTCCCATTTGTCACAACATGCACTTGTACTCTGCACACATTACACATTTCTCTGTCCCGTTTGTCACAACATGCACTTGTACTCTGCACACATTACACATTTCTCTGTCCCGTTTGTCACAACATGCACATGTACTCTGCACACATGTCACATTTCTCTGTCCCGTTTGTGTCACAAAAAGTTTCCTGTCTGAGGGTGAGTTGGAGACTGGTCTAGAGGGGTACTTGAACTTGAATGTATATACTGCAGAAATGCCTTTAAATCTTTGAATGAATGAATGAATCCACTTGCATGTATATACTGCAGAAATGCCTTTAAATCTTTGAATGAATGAATGAATCCACTTGCATGTATATACTGCAGAAATGCCTTTAAATCTTTGAATGAATGAATGAATCCACTTGCATGTATATACTGCAGAAATGCCTTTAAATCTTTGAATGAATGAATGAATCCACTTGCATGTATATACTGCAGAAATGCCTTTAAACCTTTGAATGAATGAATGAATCCACTTGCATGTATATACTGCAGAAATGTCTTTAAATCTTTGAATGAATGAATGAATCCACTTGCATGTATATACTGCAGAAATGCCTTTAAACCTTTGAATGAATGAATGCATCCACTTGCATGTATATACTGCAGAAATGCCTTTAAACCTTTGAATGAATGAATGAATCCACTTGCATGTATATACTGCAGAAATGCCTTTAAACCTTTGAATGAATGAATGAATCCACTTGCATGTATATACTGCAGAAATGCCTTTAAACCTTTGAATGAATGAATGAATCCACTTGCATGTATATACTGCATAAATGCCTGTAAATCTTTGAATGAATGAAGGATTTCATTTAACGAGAGATAAACTGGGCAGAGACGAGTACCTTACATATAGCTTTCGAACATGCACATTCACACTACAACAAAAGCAAACAAAATTACAAGTAAAAAAACAAAGTGACCATCACCAGCAAGTCTGTTGAAAGGCGTTGCTTGATGAGAAACATACCACATTCAGGCGTACAGAAGAATAGGGTAGAAATATTCAAAGCGACGCCTACCATTTTCTCTGACTCCCCAAGGCCCAGCAGTCGCCGCCTGCCGACGTCCATGTCACAGAGTCTGCCGATGGCAAAGGCAGCGTTCATGCCGCGCCCTGCAGACAGCAGACATGGAAGGAGTGTCTACAGGCTGCTCGCACACAACTAAGGCAACATTCATACTGAGTGTCTACAAACTGCTCGCACACAACTAAGGCAGCGTTCATGCTGAGTGTCTAGGGACTGCTCGCACACAACTAAGGCAGCGTCGATGCTGAGTGTCTACAGACTGCTCGCACACAACTAAGGCAGCGTTCATGCTGAGTGTCTACAGACTGCTCGCACACAACTAAGGCAGCGTTCATGCTGAGTGTCTACAGACTGCTCGCATACAACTAAGGCAGCGTTCATGCTGAGTGTCTACAGACTGCTCGCACACAACTAAGGCAGCGTTCATGCTGAGTGTCTACAGACTGCTCGCACACAACTAATGCAGCGTTCATGCTGAGTGTCTACAGACTGCTCGCACACAACTAAGGCAGCGTTCATGCTGCGTGTCTAGGCACTGCTCGCACACAACTAGGGCAGCGTTCATGCTGAGTGTCTACAGACTGCTCGCACACAACTAAGGCAACATGCATGCTGAGTTTCTAGAGACTGCTAGCACACAACTAAGGCAACATTCATGCTGAGTGTCTACAGACTGCTCGCACACAACTAAGGCAGCGTTCATGCTGAGTGTCTACAGACTGCTCGCACACAACTAAGGCAGCATTCATGATGAGTGTCTAGGGACTGCTCGCACACAACTAGGGCGGCGTTCATGCTGAGTGTCTACAGACTGCTCCCACACAACTAAGGCAGCGTTCATGCAGAGTGTCTACAGCTGAGTGTCTACAGACTGCTCGCACACAACTAGGGCAGCGTTCATGCTGAGTGTCTACAGACTGCTCGCACACAACTAAGGCAGCGTTCATGCTGAGTGTCTACATACTGCTCGCACACAACTAAGGCAGCATTCATGCTGAGTGTCTACAGACTGCTCGCACACAACTAAGGCAGCGTTCATACTAAGTGTCTACAGACTGCTCGCACACAACTAAGGCAGCGTTCATGCTGAGTGTCTAGGGACTACTCGCACACAACTAGGGCGGCGTTCATGCTGAGTGTCTACAGACTGCTCGCACACAACTAAGGCAGCGTTCATGCTGAGTGTCTACAGACTGCTCGCACACAACTAAGGCAGCTTTCATGCTGAGTGTCTACAGACTGCTCGCACACAACTAAGGCAACATTCATGCTGAGTGTCTAGGGACTGCTCGCACACAACTAAGGCAGCGTTCATGATGAGTGTCTAGAGACTGCTTGCACACAACTAGGGCAGCGTTCATGCTGAGTGTCTAGGGACTGCTCGCACACAACTAAGGCAACGTTCATGCTGAGTGTCTAGGGACTGCTCACACACAACTAAGGCAGCGTTCATGCTGAGTGTCTACAGACTGCTCGCACACAACTAGGGCGGCGTTCATGCTGAGTGTCTACAGACTGCTCGCACACAACTAGGGTGGCGTTCATGCTGAGTGTCTACAGACTGCTCGCACACAACTAGTGCGGCGTTCATGCTGAGTGTCTACAGACTGCTCGCACACAACTAGGGCAGCGTTCATGCTGAGTGTCTACAGACTGCTCGCACACAACTAGGGCAGCGTTCATGCTGAGTGTCTACAGACTGCTCGCACAAAACTAGGGCTGCGTTCATGCTGAGTGTCTACAGACTGCTCGCACACAACTAAGGCAGCGTCCATGCTGAGTGTCTACAGACTGCTTGCACACAACTAAGGCAGCGTCCATGCTGAGTGTCTACAGACTGCTCGCACACAACTAAGGCAGCGTTCATGCTGAGTGTCTACAGACTGCTTGCACACAACTAAGGCAGCGTTCATGCTGAGTGTCTACAGACTGCTCGCACACAACTAAGGCAGCGTTCTTGCTGAGTGTCTACAGACTGCTCGCACACAACTAAGGCAGCGTCGATGCTGAGTGTCTACAGACTGCTCGCACACAACTAGGGCAGCGTTCACGCTGAGTGTCTACAGACTGCTCGCACACAACTAAGGCAGCGTTCATGATGAGGGTCTACAGACTGCTCGCACACAACTAAGGCAGCGTTAATGCTGAGTGTCTACAGACTGCTCGCACACAACTAGGGCAGCGTTCATGCTGAGTGTCTAGGGACTGCTCGCACACAACTAAGGCAGCGTTCATGCTGAGTGTCTAGAAACTGCTCGCACACAACTAAGGCAGCGTTCATGCTGAGTGTCTAGGGACTGCTCGCACACAACTAAGGCAGCGTTCATGCCGAGTGTCTACAGACTACTCGCACACAACTAAGGCAGCGTTCATGCAGAGTGTCTACAGACTGCTCGCACACAACTAAGGCAGCGTCCATGCTGAGTGTCTACAGACTGCTCGCACACAACTAAGGCAGCGTTCATGCTGAGTGTCTACAGACTGCTTGCACACAACTAAGGCAGCGTTCATGCTGAGTGTCTACAGACTGCTCGCACACAACTAGGGCAGCGTTCATGCTGAGTGTCTACAGACTGCTCGCACACAACTAGGGCAGCGTCCATGCTGAGTGTCTACAGACTGCTCGCACACAACTAAGGCAGCGTTCATGCTGAGTGTCTACAGACTGCTCGCACACAACTAGGGCAGCGTTCATGCTGAGTGTCTACAGACTGCTCGTACACAACTAGGGCAGCGTTCATGCTGAGTGTCTACAGACTGCTCGCACACAACTAGGGCAGCGTCCATGCTGAGTGTCTACAGACTGCTCGCACACAACTAAGGCAGCGTTCATGCTGAGTGTCTACAGACTGCTCGCACACAACTAGGGCAGCGTTCATGCTGAGTGTCTACAGACTGCTCGCACACAACTAGGGCAGCGTCCATGCTGAGTGTCTACAGACTGCTCGCACACAACTAAGGCAGCGTTCATGCTGAGTGTCTACAGACTGCTCGCACACAACTAAGGCAGCGTTCATGCTGAGTGTCTACAGACTGCTCGCACACAACTAAGGCAGCGTTCATGCTGAGTGTCTACAGACTGCTCGCACACAACTAAGGCGGCGTTAATGCTGAGTGTCTACAGACTGCTCGCACACAACTAAGGCAGCGTTCATGCTGAGTGTCTAGAGACTGCTCGCACACAACTAGGGCAGCGTTCATGCTGAGTGTCTACAGACTGCTCGCACACAACTAAGGCAGCGTTCATGCTGAGTGTCTACCATTCTGTAAACCCGAGTCAGTACTTTTGCCGGTAGGCGAAATCTCTAGTTTACTAGAATGAGTGTCTACAGACTGCTCGCACACAACTAAGGCAGCGTTCATGCTGAGTGTCTACAGACTGCTCGCACACAACTAAGGCAGCGTTCATGATGAGTGTCTAGAGACTGCTCGCACACAACTAAGGCAGCGTTCATGCTGAGTGTCTACAGACTGCTCGCACACAACTAGTGCGGCGTTCATGATGAGTGTCTACAGACTGCTCGCACACAACTAAGGCAGCGTTCATGCTCAGTGTCTACAGACTGCTCGCACACAACTAAGGCAGCGTTCATGCTGAGTATCTACAGACTGCTCGCACACAACTAAGGCAGCGTTCATGCTGAGTGTCTACAGACTGCTCGCACACAACTAGGGCGGCGTTCCTGCTGAGTGTCTACAGACTGCTCGCACACAACTAAGGCAGCGTTCATGCTGAGTGTCTACAGACTGCTCGCACACAACTAGGGTGGCGTTCATGCTGAGTGTCTAGAGACTGCTCGCACACAACTAGGGCAGCGTTCATGCTGAGTGTCTACAGACTGCTCGCACACAACTAGGGCAGCTTTCATGCTGAGTGTCTACAGACTGCTCGCACACAACTAGGGCGGCGTTCATGCTGAGTGTCTACAGACTGCTCGCACACAACTAAGGCAGCGTTCATGCTGAGTGTCTACAGACTGCTCGCACACAACTAAGGCAGCGTCCATGCTGAGTGTCTACAGACTGCTCGCACACAACTAAGGCAGCGTCCATGCTGAGTGTCTACAGACTGCTCGCACACAACTAAGGCAGCGTTCATGCTGAGTGTCTACAGACTGCTCGCACACAACTAAGGCAGCATTCATGCTGAGTGTCTACAGACTGCTCGCACACAACTAGGGCGGCGTTCATGCTGAGTGTCTACAGACTGCTCGCACACAACTAGGGCAGCGTTCATGCTGAGTGTCTACAGACTGCTCGCACACAACTAGGGCAGCGTTCATGCTGAGTGTCTAGGGACTGCTCGCACACAACTAAGGCAGCGTTCATGCTGAGTGTCTACAGACTGCTCGCACACAACTAAGGCAGCGTTCATGCTGAGTGTCTACAGACTGCTCGCACACAACTAAGGCAGCGGCCATGCTGAGTGTCTACAGACTGCTCGCACACAACTAAGGCAGCGTTCATGTTGAGTGTCTACAGACTGCTCGCACACAACTAAGGCAGCGTTCATGCTGAGTGTCTACAGACTGCTCGCACACAACTAAGACAGCGTTCATGCTGAGTGTCTACACACTGCTCGCACACAACTAAGGCAGGGTTCATGCTGAGTGTCTACAGACTGCTCGCACACAACTAGGGCGGCGTTCATGCTGAGTGTCTACAGACTGCTCGCACACAACTAAGGCAGCGGCCATGCTGAGTGTCTACAGACTGCTCGCACACAACTAAGGCAGCGTTCATGCTGAGTGTCTACAGACTGCTCTCACACAACTAGGGCAACCACTCAGAGACAAGTACATCATTTTGTCGTGTCTTGGTTCATGCAAGAAAAAGCTGACAGTTATACAAAGGAATTTGTCTTACCATCCTGTAAAATGTAAGAGAACATTCAAGGTATTGACTGTTACTAATCCACTACAAGTACAATGCTGAATTTCAAGACATATCATACAGTCTGTTATAAATCTGAGGACATTTTTCATTATATGTACAAGTGCCTTAAGTCTTTCTATCTGGTCTATAAAAATGGAAAGATCAACACAAAAAAGACATGAATATTTCTGCATTAAATTGAATCCACAGACATAACAAACGTTGATAAAAACAAGCACTAAAATTAAACTTTTCATTAGCACCTGTATATTTGTGTTTAAAGTTATTTTTCACATTGACACTCAAATTCTATTGAGAGCAGTTCCTCTAAACACGAAAAGGATTTGTTTTGCAACAAACACTTTGTTGTTTTTCTCGCATTGCATTTTCTCAAAATGTTGATGAGGCACACACTCCATGCAGATGACTGCACTGCTCAAACTTTCAAGGACTAGCAACAACTGGTACAAACCAGAACACGACCACACAACACGTCACAGTGGCAAACACAGCAAATCCTCCTCCATAGAATATGGCCTTGAATTCTTGGGAAGAAGTTTTGAGTTGTGTTCCTCAGATAGTGACCACCCAAGATGGCACCTAAAGAAGGTCTCTGTAATTCATTTGTCAATGCCTCATAATGAAATCATGGGGTTATTGCTCAGCACACACAAACGTGTCTGTAATCTTCATAGAATGTAGACCATACAGCTCAGTTCCATGACACGGCATGTCAGAATATTGCTGTTGTTTGTTAAACTATGTAATACAATGCTGTCTTTAAAATTAGGTTTATGCAAAGTGTTTATTTGGAAAATTCACAAGACAGTTGCATTGAAAAGCAACATGATTAAATGTCCGGCAAACATGAGTGCTAAGCAAGTACCACACAGCAATACACATGAACCACACACTACAACTAAGTCTATGGTTTTAAGAAACCACAGAACCACATGAACAAGGCAACAAGACTACTACCTGGGCACTGCAGACAAAACCCACTCCTTGTCTAGTTCGGTGTCCTCCCTACTAGGTGCTCACTACCAACTTCCTACTGGGTGCTCGATACCAACTCCCTACTGGGTGCTCACTACCAACTCCCTACTGGGTGCTCACTACCAACTGCCTTCTGGATACTCGCTACCAACTCCCTACTGGGTGCTCACTACCAACTCCCTACTGGGTGCTCACTACCAACTCCATACTGGGTGCTCACTACCAACTCCCTACTAGGTGCTCACTACCAACTGCCTACTGGGTGCTCACTACCAACTCCCTACTGGGTGCTCACTACCAACTGCCTACTGGGTGCTCACTACCAACTCCCTACTGGGTGCTCGCTACCAACTTCATACTGGGTGCTCGCTACCAACTCCCTACTGGGTGTCACTACCAACTGCCTACTGGGTACTCGCTACCAACTCCCTACTGGGTGCTCACTACCAACTGCCTACTGGGTGTCACTACCAACTGCCTACTGGGTGTCACTACCAACTGCCTACTGGGTACTCGCTACCAACTCCCTACTGGGTGCTCACTACCAACTCCCTACTGGGTGTCACTACCAACTGCCTACTGGGTACTCGCTACCAACTCCCTACTGGGTGCTCACTACCAACTCCCTGCTGGGTGCTCACTACCAACTGCCTACTGGGTGCTCGCTACCAACTGCCTACTAGGTGCTCACTACCAACTGCCTACTAGGTGTTCACTACCAACTGCCTACTGGGTGCTCACTACCAACTGCCTACTGGGTGTCACTACCAACTGCCTACTGGGTGCTCACTACCAACTGCCTACTGGGTGCTCACTACCAACTCCCTACTGGGTGCTCACTACCAACTCCCTACTGGGTGCTCACTACCATCTCCCTACTAGGTGCTCACTACCAACTGCCTACTGGGTACTCACTACCAACTGCCTACTGGGTGCTCACTACCAACTGCCTACTGGGTGCTCACTACCAACTGCCTACTGGGTGCTCACTACCAACTGCCTACTGGGTGCTCACTACCAACTGCCTACTAGGTGCTCACTACCAACTGCCTACTGGGTGCTCACTACCAACTGCCTACTGGGTGCTCACTACCAACTGCCTACTGGGTGCTCACTACCAACTCCCTACTGGGAGCTCACTACCAACTCCCTACTGGGTGCGCACTTCCAACTCCCTACTAGGTGCTCACTACCAACTGCCTACTGGGTGCTCACTACCAACTCCCTACTGGGTGCTCACTACCAACTGCCTACTGGGTGCTCACTACCAACTGCCTACTAGGTGCTCACTACCAACTGCCTACTAGGTGCTCACTACCAACTGCCTACTGGGAGCTCACTACCAACTCCCTACTGGGTGCGCACTTCCAACTCCCTACTAGGTGCTCACTACCAACTGCCTACTGGGTGCTCACTACCAACTCCCTACTGGGTGCTCACTACCAACTGCCTACTGGGTGCTCACTACCAACTGCTTACTGGGTGCTCACTACCAACTCCCTACTAGGTGCTCGCTACCAACTGCCTACTAGGTGCTCGCTACCAACTGCCTACTGGGTGCTCGCTACCAACTTCCTACTGGGTGCTCACTACCAACTGCTTACTGGGTGCTCACTACCAACTCCCTACTAGGTGCTCGCTACCAACTCCCTACTGGGTGCTCACTACCAACCCCCTACTAGGTGCTCACTACCAACTGCCTACTGGATGCTCACTACCAACTGCCTACTGGATGCTCACTACCAACTCCCTACTGGGTGCTCACTACCATCTGCCTACTGGGTGCTCACTACGAAATACCTACTGGGTGCTCACTAACCAACTCCCTACTGGGTGCTCACTACCAACTGCCTACTGGGTACTCGCTACCAACTCCCTACTGGGTGCTCACTACCAACTGCCTACTAGGTGCTCACTACCATCTGCCTACTGGTTACTCACTGAAAAGCAAGTCTTTGAGGGGAACACAAACAACTGTCTGTCCATTTCTCCTGGACCGATGTGAGCTGGATGCTAGTGCCGTGAAAGACCCAAAAAAAAATAAAGGGAAAAAGGAGATAAAGCAAAGAATGTGAATCATGCAATGGGTAAAATCAGTACAAATAATAGAAAAGGTTGTTTGTCATTGAAACAAACTACAAAAGTATGTGCAGCTATAGATAGAAATTTGACAAGTAAGCAAAAATTTCAAAAAGCAATAAAATAAAACAATTCTTCAAAAGGAAAAGCAATAAATTGTTTATTTGATTGTTAGCAAAAAAAAATATTTATCATGGATAAGGCAAGGAGACAGAAAGAATTTGCTTCTATGCAGTACTAAGCCATACAGTGAAGGCAAAAGGATTGACAAGGCAGCTGATGTGAGCAGACAACAAAATTAAACCCAGGTGCGTAATTGTGCAATTGTGCAAGACAGGTGTAAAGGCAAGTCAGCAGACAGCCATTAGCGAAGGGGACAGGTGAGAACGCAGGTGACAGCCAGGCAGCACAGGTGTGCCTCCGCCTCTTACCTGCTTCATCCACACCCAGAGCCAGCACCAGCTTGGAGAGAATGTGTTGCGAGTTCTTATGCTGGAGGATCTTGTTGCATCCGTCTTCCGCTATGCACAGTCTGGAAAACAAGGACAGAAAATACACAGTCTGGAAAACAAGGACACAAAATGCACAAACATACACATACACACACACATCTATACATTTATACGCACATACACAAAACACACACACACACACATACACACATACACACAGACACACACACACACACAGGCACACATATATACACACACACACACACACACCTACAAGCTGGAGTGCTGATGAGCTTCTCACCTGGCCAACACCAGGGCGGCGTTGCTGGCGGTCCAGAGGTTTTCCGTGTGCAGCAGTGCCGTGATGTGACTGAGCGTGTCCTCCAGGCAGTCCTCAGACAGAATCCACTCCCGCCCCTCATGGCTCTCCGCCTGGCACACACAAGCAGGCAGACAGTCAGTGACGCAGAATATGCACAGGCAGGCAGACAGTCAGTGACGCAGAATATGCACAGGCAGGCAGACAGTCAGTGACGCAGAATATGCACAGGCAGGCAGACAGTCAGTGATGCAGAATATGCACAGGCAGGCAGACAGTCAGTGATGCAGAATATGCACAGGCATGCAGACAGTCAGCGATGCAGATTCCACACAGGCAGACAGTCTTGTAGAATATGCACAGTCAGTCACTCAGTCAGTCAGTCACTCAGTCAGTCACTCAGTCAGTCACTCACTCACTCAGTCACTCACTCACCCACTCAGTCATCCACCCATCCACCCACTCACTCACTCACTCACTCACTCACTCACTCACTCACTCACTCACTCACTCACTCACTCACTCACTCATTCACTCACTCACTCACTCAATCACTCACTCACTCACTTACTCACTCACTCGCTCCGTTAGTCAGTCAGTCCGTCCGTCCGTCAATCAGTCAGTCAGTCCGTCAGTCAGGCACTCTGTCAGTCGTCAGTCACTCAGGCAGGCAGTCACTCACTCACTCACTTGGTAAGTCACTTAGTTACTCAGTCACTCACTCGTTCAGTCAGTCCACTCACACAGAGTATGAAAAGTCACAGTCAGTCATACAGATCCGACAAAGGCAGGCATGGGAGAGGCAAGGCAGGCATGGGAGAGGCAAGGCAGGCATGGGAGAGGCAAGGCAGGCATGGGAGAGGCAAGGCAGTCATGGGAGAGGCAAGGCAGTCATGGGAAAACGGTTGAAGGAGTGAATGATCTAATGAGGAACAAAGGTTTACATATATAGATATGGGTTTGATGTCCAAGATGGAAAACAACAGAAGGCGGTATTGAGGTCTGTTTATCAAGGAGGTCCAAGATGGGGAACAAAAGAAGGCGGTATTGAGGTCTGTCTGTCAAGGAGGTCCAAGATGGGGAACAAAAGAAGGCGGTATTGAGGTCTGTCTGTTAAGGAGGTCCAAGATGGGGAACAAAAGAAGGCGGTATTGAGGTCTGTCTGTCAAGGAGGTCCAAGATGGGGAACAAAAGAAGGCGGTATTTAGATATGTTTGTCAAGGAGGTCCAAGATGGAGAACAAAAGAAGGCGGTATTGAGGTATGTTTGTCAAGGAGGTCCAGCTGGAAACAGGAAGTGCTGAAGCACGTAGAACACAACTCAAAGCCAGGATGGACATTCCAGGATCTTGGCGCCAGTGATTCCCAGCAGCAGCAGTCAGATGGCTGGCCACTCTGATGGACTGTATTCATCATTTGACTACTGCACTGTCCACTCAGCCAAAACTGGCCATTCGCGAAACAGCTAGACAGACTGGCCTCTCTAGTTCTAACACAGAGATGTACGCCTACGAGTGGCGACAGAGGACAGCACAGCGCAGCACAGCGCAGCACAGCGCAGCACAGAGCACAGCGCAGCACAGAGCACAGCGCAGCACAGCGCAGCACAGCGCAGCACAGAGGACAGCACAGCGCAGCACAGAGGACAGCACAGCGAAGCACAGAGGACAGCACAGCACAGCACAGTGCAGCGCAGCACAGCGCAGCACAGCGCAGCACAGCGCAGCACAGCGCAGCACAGAGGACAGCACAGAGGACAGCACAGCGCAGCACAGAAGATAGCACAGCGCAGCACAGAGGACAGCACAGCGCAGCACAGAGGACAGCACAGCGCAGCACAGTGCAGCACAGATGACAGCACAGAGGACAGCACAGTGCAGCATAGAGGACAGCGCAGCACAGCGCAGCACAGAGGACAGCACAGAGGACAGCACAGCGCAGCACAGAGGACAGCACAGAGGGCAGCACAGCGCAGCACAGAGGACAGCACAGAAAACAGCACAGCACAGCACAGAGGACAGCACAGAGGACAGCACAGCGCAGCACAGAGGACAGCGCAGCACAGCGCAGCACAGAGGACAGCACAGCGCAGCACAGAGGACAGCACAGAGGACAGCACAGCGCAGCAAAGAGGACAGCACAGAGGACAGCACAGAGGACAGCACAGCGCAGCACAGAGGACAGCACAGCGCAGCACAGAGGACAGCACAGCGCAGCACAGAGAACAGCAGAGCAGCACAGAGCAGCACAGAGGACAGCACAGCGCAGCACAGAGGACAGCACAGCGCAGCACAGAGAACAGCAGAGCAGCACAGAGCAGCAGTCGACCCCAAGACGAGACGGCGTCTGGGATAGCGGCAGGTCCGTCTCACCAGGGTGCCCATGGTGCCGGCAGCGTTCATGACGCTCTCAGAGTCGTCGAAGGTCAGCATCTGGGTCAGGTCCTGCAGGATGCGCCGGCTCTCGGAACTACGGCCCTTGGCCAGCGCCAGAATGCGGTAGCAGCCCAGGTCCGACTCGGCCAGCGTCCCGATGATGTAGGCCGAGTTCCCCGCCACCCTGCACGGGGAGAGAGACACAAATCATGCACGTCAGTGGGTGTTTCGTGGCGGCGGCGGCGGCGGCGGCGGTGGTTGTGGTGGTGGTGGTGACGACGACAATGATGATGATGATGATGATGATGATGATGATGATGATGATGATGATGATGATGATGATGATGATGATGATGATGATGACGACGACGACGACGACGTCGACGACGACGATGATGATGGTGGTGATGGTGGTGGGGGTGGCGACGACGACGACGACGACGACGACTACGACGAAGACTAAGACGACGATGATGATAACAACGAAGAAAACGACGATGACAATACTGATGACAAGAGTGACGAAGTTGACGATGACAACAACAATGCTGATGATGATGATGATGATGATGATGATGATGATGATGATGATGATGATGATGATGATGATGATGATGATGATGATGATGATTATGATTATGATTACGGTTATGAATATGATGTTGTTGATGATGATAATGATGATGATGATGATGATGATGATGATGATGATGATGATGATGATGATGATGATGATGATGATGATGATGATGATGATGATGATGATGATGACATTAATGGCGATGACAAAAATGATGACAATTATGACTTTCTTCATCACGGTACTGATGACGATGGTGTCCATGATTACGACCAAGACATATCTATGGTGATAATGATGATGTACTTCAAGTCCCTGGAATATATTTCAATGAATGTCACTATTATTTGCCACGCTGTATGTAGAGAACGCCTGGCGCCGTAGCCTAGATACACCAAGATCTTCAACACAACAGCTGTCAGTGCTCTCTACGTGACCATGCTGCTTTCCAGTCAGGACGGCTGTCCAGGCACTCTCTCTATGCATTTTCCAGGTCTCCATGCAGCATCCATTGATGGCCCAAAAACCAGGGGTAGACTATGAAGCAGTTACAGCTCTAGACATGGGGGAAACGTCACTGCTTACAACCCATCACTTCACCTTCCCACGCCGTGTTCTGTGGATTTGTCCCGAAAGCAACCCTGACCATTCAATGGAAGTTGTTTCCCAGCCTTGATAAGGCACGTCTGCACACACTTTTTGAGCACCAATCCTGATTCTCTCTCTCTCTCTCTCTCTCTCTCTCTCTCTCTCTCTCTCTCTCTCTCTCTCTCACACACACACACACACACACTCTCTCTCTCTCTCTCTCTCTCTCTCTCTCTCTCTCTCTCTCTCTCTCTCTCTCTCTCTCTCTCTCTCTTTCCCTTCTCTCTCTCCCCTTCTCTCCCCCCCTTCTTCTCTCTCTCTCTCTCTCTCTCTCTCTCTCTCTCTCTCTCTCTCTCTCTCTCTCTCTCTCTCTCTCTCCCTCTCACTCTCTCTTTCCCTCTCTCCTGCCCTCACTCTCTCCCTCCCTCCCTCCCTCCCTTTCTCCCTCCCTCCCTCCCTCCCTCCCTCTCCAAATATACACACACGTCCACACACATACAAATGGATGCACACACATACACATGCTAGCACTCAAAAATACATGCTTACATACATGTACATGCATGTCTAAAAGTGCACACACACACAAACAC
>JAWQFJ010000701.1:97500-100476 GCA_034096865.1 Theodoxus fluviatilis | reverse complement strand
GTTTATTGAAAGGGCCTCCAGCCCATTACAAATAATACAACAAAATAATGCATACATCATATCTCTCTCAACAACATACTTCCTCTACCGTTGCACCTTCTCTCCTCTTTAGGGCATGAAACAGGTAGGTGCACACCGCTCGAATACCCTTTTGATCTTTAACACTCATTAATTGCGTGAAAACATTGGCATAATCAGTTACGAACGGTACTAAGTGTTTCACTCTGAGATCACTCACTGCTGGACACCTGACCAACAAATGATATTCATCTTCTTCTTCTTCGTGACACAATGGACAAGGTGGAAAAATCATTGTTTCATATCTATGTTTATGAATGTACATTTCAGTTGCACCAAAACGAAATTTGATAAGAGCCTCTCTGAAGATCTTTTTATCCACACAGTATAAATATGCCTCTACTTCTAGTGCAAACTTAAAACTCCTGTAAATTGCGTATCTTTCACTCCTGTGTAGTTCATTAGCCCATTTTTCTGTATAACCATTCACCAAGGACTCTTTTAAGCGACTGATAAATGAAGCTTTGCATTCGACTATCTGTCTGTCCCAAACCCAGTCCAAACTGTTCTCTCTTAGCATGCTCCGTATCTTGTAAGCCCAATTGTTTTCTGATTCGATGTTCTGTACAAGCATTCTGTATACCCGCTTGGGCAATCTATCTTCTTCCATATTAAGTATCTTAATCCAGTACTTGGCTACGCGCAATGCTGCGTTAACAGATAGAGGATATCTTCCAGTGTCACCATAGATCATAACATTTGGCGTTTTCACCGACACATTTAAAAACCGTTTCAAACCATACAAATGGACAGTTTCAACGATGCCAGTTTTACCCAAACCCCACAATTCAGAAGCATACAGCAGAATGGGTTGTATTTGGTAGTCAAATATCTTAAAAAACAAATCAGGGACCACGAAGGTGAGCTTTTTCAGAGTTCTACAAATCTGGATCAAGGCTGCCTTTCCTCGTGAAGCAAAGTCAACTAATGCAACGTTGGGGCTCAGCCTAGTCGTAAAAAAGTAACCCAGGTATTTATATTCATTAACAATCTCTAATTTGTTTCCATCAATGCACCAGTGTTCATGTGCTGCAATGTGTCCGCCCTTTCGAAATATCACCACTTTCGTTTTATGTAGGTTGACCTGAAGACCAAGACGCTCTGCCGCCATTTTCAAGCTGTTTATCTGATTTTGCAGACCTATCACAGTATCGGATAGTAGAACGATGTCATCGGCGAATAGTAAAATAGATATATCTGGTGAATTTGGCATGAGTTGTATACCATGTTTGCAGTTATCTTTGACTTCAGTGGCAAGGGTATTAATAATGATTGAAAACATTTTCGGACTGCATTTGCACCCCTGTTTTACGCCTCGGAAACACTGAAAAAACTCCGATGTTGCATATCCGGTTCGTACACAGCGTTTTACATTTTCATACATAGATTTCAACACCCAACATATTTTACCAGAGAAGCCATATTTCTCCAGTATTATCCAAAGTGCAGATCTGTTCACACTGTCAAATGCTTTTCGGAAGTCTATGAAAGCGGCGTACAACTTTCTTTTTCGAGATAGACATTTTTCAGCGATACCATGCAGTACAAATATGTTGTCACATGTGGAATAGCCCTTACGGAATCCAGCTTGTTCTTCTACAATGATTTCATTGAAATCGAGCCACTGGTCTATTCTGTTTTGTACAATGTGTAAGAACACCTTGCTGAAAACACTTGTCAGAGTTATGCCCCTGTAGTTGTCTGGATTCATAGGGTCACCCTTTTTAAGTAATGGGACAATTACTGACTCACTCCATGATCGTGGGTAAATACCCGTGTTGAGAATTGCATTAAACAACCCCTTGAAATGATGCCCCAGGGAGTTTGCTGCACATTTAATCATTTCTATCAGTATCCCGTCTCCTCCCCCTGCTTTCCCACCTCGTAGCGACTTAATAGACTCTAGTACCTCGTCTATTTGAATTGGTCTATTCAGGCAGTCTGTCTCTGTGCCAAACACATTTACCGGTTTTATTTTGTCATAGACTGGTGGAGGGTCATTCTCAACATTTGCATACACTTCTTTAAAATGGTGAGCCAACACTTCCGGTGCAATATGACATTTTGTGCGAACCTTATAGTTCAACCTCCTCAAGGATTTCCAAAATAGTTCCGAATTCCCTAGGTTCTCGGTCAAATTGTTAGTCACCATTTGTTTAAAGTCGGATTTCTTCTTCCTAATGAGGGTTTTGTATTCATTCCTGCTTATGATGTACGAGATTTTGTCCGCATTCCTACGGGTATACTGGAATTTACGGAGTTTACTTCTTACTTTTTTCTTGACTATGTTGCATTCCTTATCGTACCATCTACATCCTTTACCCGGCAGTGTACGCCTCCAGTTTTATGAGAGAGTCAGAGAGAGAGAGAGAGAGAGAGAGAGAGAGAGAGAGAGAGAGAGAGAGAGAGAGAGAGAGAGAGAGAGAGAGAGAGAGAGAGAGAAGGGCTGCTTGGCCTATGTAGAGACTGTAAAGAGATCTGACACCTAGGAAATAAAGGACGTCCTATATTTCTTAATTGTTCCTCAACGCAAGGATCTATTCTCCTCTATGGTCATGTGAGTGCTCGTCATCCGGGGCCATGACCTTGAGTCTAGGCTGAAGGTCGTTGTTGCGCATGCGTCACATTAGGTCTGGGACAGAACCCGCGCGTGCCTGGCGCTGGTCATGCGGTCCTGGGGAAGCACGGCGGGTTAATTACCTCCCTTGACTGTCTGTCTGGCCCTCCGTCCCTGATCTGTCCCTGCAACCTCCGTCTGTCTTGTACCCTTGCCCTCGACCTATGTACGTCATCATTTTCTCTCTCTGTCTGTCTGTCTGTCTCTCTCTCTCTCTCTCTCTCTCTCTCTCTGTATCTGTCTCTCTGTATCTGTCTCTCTGTATCTGTCTCTCTGTATCT
>JAWQFJ010000701.1:82500-92500 GCA_034096865.1 Theodoxus fluviatilis | reverse complement strand
GGTGCGGGGTAAGAATTGACCCACCGCGTCTCCCTACGCGATTCGTAAGAGGCGAATAACTAGTGACACCGTGACTTGATTCGCGTTTGCTCTAAACTGTTCTAGTGATTTTCGTGCTTAATGGCCTTACATAGCCTACAAAGGCTGATAGGCCGTAAAACACCATCAATCCAATCCAATCCAATTGGTGAACTCGGCGCCCCATTTCCTTCCGCTCCCTCCTCCGCAATCTAGGTCTCTTTTTATGAAAGGGTGCCATGAACCGGAAGTAGAACGGATGTTGTGGGTCGGGGTAGGGGCTAGGGTATGGGCTAGTGTGGGGGATGGTGGAACGGGTGGAGGGACTCGGGGGGGGGGGGGGGGGTACGGCTTTGCCCCGCGCAGGTCCAGGCAGGCGTGTAATGAGGATCTGCAGACAGCGGGCGGTGACGTGGCAGCTGCCCTGGTATCCCCGTCCCACGCCCAATACACGCTGCGTGGTCCTAACTCGTAGTCTCCCACCCCCACCCCACCCCACCCCACCCCCACTCCACCCCCACTCCACCCCCACCCCCACCACTCCATCCCCACCCCACCCTACCCTCACTCCACCTCACTCCACCCCATCCCATCTCACTCCATCCCTCCTCACTCAACCCATCCCATTCTATCTCACCCCACCCCACCCCACCCCACCCCACCCCACCCCACCCCACCCCACCCCATCCCACCCCATCCAACCCCACCCCATCCCGTCCCATCCCATCCCACCCCACCCCGCATGGGGGTGGGGCTGCAAGGTAGTATCATGCAGCTCAATGGGCAGGGCGTGCGTGCGGCAGATGGTCGCCAGTGACCTTGTTGCCTCCTAGCGATAGCGCCCTTCTTTTTCACGTATTGACTCTCACCCAAACATACACAGCCGCTGGAGGCGGCACTTCATGAAGGTATGTGCGCCTCGTATAAAAAGTTTGTAATGTACACAGACTGAGTTTATCTGCTGACTAATATCAAAACACACATCTTCGCTGGCGATCGCAATTTTTGAAGGCGTCTCGGTTTGTATCACATGAAAGCGTCTTTGCGCTAGCAAGCCTGGTGTGTGATGAAACCGTAAAGAAATAATTTACAGGGTTTCTTGGCTCTGTTTCATCCAGTGCTGGCGCTAAGCTCTGCTTTCAGAGGGCAGAATCCCCTTGAAGTTCCAACACGTCCCCTCGCAATCTCTCTCTCTCATCGCCACCAAGCGGCCAAAATATCTCGCTAATCCGGGCAGTTGGCGTCTCATCTCCAAGGGGGCTCCGCAGTCAGAAGCCAGGGCGCGACACTGCTGCAGCGCGGACCGAGGCAGGCGGTGAAACCGAACAGGAGGTGTTTTCTCAGGGACAGGCAAAACAAACAGCGCGTCAGTTTGCAGTTCATTTAGATGTTGTATCCCTTCTACCTAATCTGTTGTCACTGAAAGCCCGGAGGTGGCGGGGAAGGATGGGTCGGACAGGGGAGATGATGAGAGGTAGGCCAGGGGGTGGGGGGCTAAAGAGAGGGGATAGGGGTAGGGCAGAGGATGGGCATATATATAGGGAGGGGTGGGGGTTGGCTCAAGTTTCGGGGCGAGAAGTACACACCCCAAAGATGGAGGGAGAGCGCTGAGCGCCGATGCTGGGTAAATCTCTCTGAAAAAGATGTCAAGACGGCTGTCAGATTTCTGATGCGAGTCAAAGACAGGATTTTATCGCTCTTTTCCGACTGTCTGCTTTGCGTAATTGGAAAGAGGCGGACTGTTTGGAGTTCCTCCAGGCTTTGGCAGCGTGCCGTGGCTTCCTCGTCTGCTGGCGATTAGCGCGGCCGTCGGTATGACATCCGTCTGGGAATGGAGATATTCGTCTGTCAGCTCTGTCAGAGATCTGCAGTGCCCCCTCCACAGAGTTCCTGTCCCAGGCTTGACTTGCACGGCTGGCATTGCTGCCGTGTTTAATCACTCTTCTTGAGCGCAAGGAAACTGTTTTGAGTTGAAGGAGGATATGGAACGCAGAGCTGCCGTTGTGGACATGTTTACACGATGTATGTGTGTTTTCATGTACATGTATAATATGTGTATAATGAGAATGAGAGAGAGAGAGGGAGGGAGGGAGAGAGAGAGAGAGAGAGAGAGAGAGAGAGAGAGAGAGAGAGAGAGAGAGAGAGAATCACATGCAGTCTGATCTCATCCTACTTCATTGTTACCCCTGCTCTGTCTATTTGCAAGCCGAGTGGCAGGCTGGGGCCATTTCGTGAAAGACGTCGGATTTCTGCTGTTTACCTTTGCGGCCATTATTTCACCTGTAGCTGTATACGTGACCCACTACGGGAAGGAAGGGTGTTTGTCGCTGCAGGGTCCTGACTGGCTGTTGAAGAAAGCCGCTTGCCTGCAACACTGCGATCTGTCAGAGGGCGCCCTGTGCGATAACAAACGCAGGGAAGAGGGGAGGGCGATGAAGAGAGTGCGATGAGGGGAGGGCGATGAGGGGAGGGCGGGAGGCAAACACAGGGGCGGGGATTCCTTTGTGCCGCCACCGCCCCCCACTGCAAAGCCAGCTACGATAACAGCGGGACGGCCAGACTGCTTATCTGCAGTCGGCGCCCATACCGGCTCCGGCGGAGGGGGTCTGACAGAGCCCGGGAGGCTGGCAATCCAGGTGGTTTAGAGTGCGGCAAAATTGGCTGCTACATTAGTCCGCCTGGGACCGTCAGCCCCCTGGGTTTATTTCGCCTGAAAACCTCTCTCACCTGTCATCAGGCAGTTTGTTGTGCTTGGAAAGAAAGGGCTGCCCTTGCCTATTCGGACCGTGCCGATTGTATTGCTAGGTGTGGGGATGGAAAGCACTTTTCTGGTCGGTGGTTCTGCGTTCTGCCTCTCGCTTATCTCCTGTCGGCACTGGCAAGAGTAACTTGTCTCGTATTTCAGCCGACGATGGCTTTGGCACATGGACCGCGACTGATAATCCCTCTTTGGACGTTTCTCCAAGCTGTGCATGTCAACGCCTTGTTCAGGGCTCCACCATGACTGAGTTGCTTGCGTCACGACTCGCCAGTGGGCGTCCTGTTTAGTAAGACCCGGATGTTAGCGGTCAGACGCCGCAGAAACTGGTGTTTCCTCCCAGAAGCTGAAGAGCACTTTCTCTGGTTGTCACTTCCGGTCCAGACGGAAGCGGCGAGCCCATACGTGCGCGAAGCAGTGCTCTCCGGATTTCTGGTTGTCATTGGGGCTTGGGTGACTTTCTCCGGGGCTGGCCGCATCACGGCATCGACTGGCTGTCGTCTGGCCCAAACTGGGGGATGGGTTGGTAGGTGGGGTGGGGGGGGGGTTGCTATCTCCACCCCCACCTGTCAGCCTCCTCGTCACGTGCCGGCCCCCTCTCTCACGTCCTGGGATGTCCGGCTCCTGGTCTCCCACCCCTACCCCATCAGGCTGCTTCCCCACCCCTTCATCCCACAACCGTCATACTCCACTCCCCACCCCCACCCCCCAGCTGGTTCCGTTCCGTTCCGTATGTAGTGGGGGAGAACTTCGCCTCCTCCAGACCTGGCTGACGATCCCGCCCGACTAGTCACGATTCATCTCCTGGAAGGACGGGAGCGAGGTGATGATGGCGTCCGCACGGAGGGCCTGGTCCAGGCCTGCCTCACACGGCCTGGTCAATAGGGAATGGCGCGGGTCAGTTGCTCTTGTGCTGGACCATGCAGTCGATGCCTTTCAATTGCAGCTCAGGGCCGATTTGATAGGTGTCTTGATCGGGTGTCCGCCTGCACGACCGAGATACGTTAATGAGCGAAGAAAAAGAAAAGTGCTCGTGGGTGGTGGGTGAGGCCATTTCGTTGCAGCCAATGCACGCGCGAAGACTGTGCCATCAGCGGAGATTTTATTGGCGCCATGTTGCAAAGCTAGGGCGTGCTGTTGAAACGGCGGCTGCGGTGCTGTTTTTAGAAAGGATTGCACGACAAAGACCTATTTGTCTTCCAGCAAACTTTTAAACGTAGCTGTGGTTGCTGTCATGGCCTGACAGGGTTTCTGTAATCTTGTCATCTTGTTTTCTATATCACGTTTCTCGCCTCCCTGCAGCTCTGAAATACAATTGAATACCATCCGGTGTTGACGGAATTACCGAAGCTTCAAAGAGACATGCTATTTGTTAAACGACTCTTCTGCTATTGCGGCTTTTGCCAGGTGAAGTTATCAGTTTAGAAAGGAGACGGATGGGGCCCTTTGTAAGGAACGACGACCTAGTTCTCTTGTCTTTCTGACATCTGAAATCGTGTTTGGAGAAGGCACTGCAACCAGAATATACTCATCAACTTCACTTCGTGTAAACACACGTGCAGTCTAAGCGGGGAAGACACTGCTTGTTTACGAAACTTCTATATTTTCACTCTGGAAATGGGTCTGTTTTATCGCGTTGTCACTCAAGCCTACGGAAAGAAAAAGACTGAGCAACGGCCATGCTTACCTCGCGACAAGAGAGGGAATTGTTTCGCTGGAAACGAATCTTTGCCCCATGGAGTCGATGACCTCACTATTCCAGTCCGAGTGAAGGCTGGGTAAAGAGTGGGAGATGCACTGACCCATTTGGCTTTCCATGAACGCTGTCGATAGGCCGGAGAGGAAGGACTTCTTCTCACCGAAAACAAGCCCGCCAAATTGCCCGCCCGCTGTATCGCTTTACCCTGTAATTTGCTCCACAAACCTTGCTGGGATGGAAATTGTGAACCAGAATCGAATCTAAATGAGGCCCTCCCCTCTATGTCCTCACGCAGAGAAGATAATGGGAGAACATTTGCAAACACGCTTTGTCCTCAGGCAAGCGGACTGGAGAATGAAAACCCGTCTCATGATTGCAGGACACTTTTTTACTGCGTGAATGAGTTGGGGAAATTTCAGCCGCGCTGTTGCACGCGTTTTGCATACGACCATCGATCACGCAGTGCGCGCGCACGCCTTGCTTCCGGCCACGCATCTGCTGTCCTCGTAACCCCGTCGCCGCCAGCACCCGGTTGGCTGGAGATAAGACACTGTGTGTCTCTACGCCATTCGTACCAGGCAAATGTCTATGGACATCGTGAATTGTCCAAACAGCTCTAATGGTGTTGTGTGATCAGTGGCGTTACATAGCCTACAAAGGCTGATACGCCGTTAAACTTTATCCCTCCATCCCATCCATCCATCCATCCATCCATCTATCCATATCTACACACCCATCCATCCATGTACCCATTCATCCATCCATCCATCTACCATCCATCCCATCCATCCCATCCATCCTCCCATTCATCTATCCATTTACCAATCCATCCATCCATCTACCCATCCATCCATCCATCCATCCATATCTACCCACCCATCCATCCATGTACTCATTCAGTCATCTATCCATTTACCGACCCATCCATTCATCCACCCATTCATACATCCATCCATCTACCATCCATCTCATCCATCCCCCCCATCCATCTATCCATTTACCCACCCATCCATCCATCTACTTATTCATCCATCCATCTCCCATCCATCTACCATCCATCCCATCCATCCCCCCATCCATCCATCTACCATCCATCCCATCCATCTACCCATTTACTCACCCATCCATCCATCCACCCATTCATACATCCATCCATCCACCCTCCATCCCATCCATCCATCTACCCATCCATCCATCCACCCATTCATACATCCATCCATCTACCATCCATCCCATCCATTCCCTCATCCATCTATCCATTTACCCACCCATCCATCCATCCACCCATTCATAAATCCATCCATCTACCATCCATCCCATCCATCCCCCCATCCATCTATCCATTTACCCATCCATCCATCCACTTGTTTGCACCACAGGTGTGGATGGCTCTTTGACTAGGAAGTGGTGTGCACAGCGGATGGAGACAAATTGAAACGAATACCCATCCGTGTTTACTTCCTTTCGCATAATGTACGTTCACTCTTGTGTCAGGGACAACGACTGTTCAGCTCCGACCTTGACCTTAAGCTGAGAAGACACTTCAAGTATCTGACCGTTGCTTGGGCGGCGTACACCCCTGACCCGCACCACGCCTGTCTAAGGCCTGACACCTTGTTGTGATCTTCAAGACTTTCCGTCCCTGTGTGAAGGGACTTCCGTCGATATGCGCCATTGCCCGCCACAGAGGCGGCGTCCTTCCGGGCAAATGTTGAAATATTGACTTGTAAGTACTCAAACTGCATTCGCACCGGGACGGCGTGAATATCGCCATCTCTCTCTCTCTCTCTCTCTCTCTCTCTCTCTCTCTCTCTCTCTCTCTCTCTCTCTCTCTCTCTCTCTCTCTCTCTCTCTCTCTCTCTCTGTCTCTCAATCTCTCTCTCTCTCTCTCTCTCTCTCTCTCTCTCTCTCTTTCTCTCCCAGCTATGGGTATGGCAATATATGTGTGCTTGATACGTCCTTGTTTGTATGTGTGCTGCACATGTATGAACGCGCGCGTGCGTGCTCGAGAGTCTCTCTCTCCAGGGCCATGCTTGCGAGGGAGTCGGCACAGGAGGGTTGTGTACGGAGACAGCCCGCTGCGCGGTTGACTCGGGGTCTCGTCAATATGGCGACCTGACGCTACTTCCTGTGTATGGGAGAGTTGTAGGAGGACGGTGGTTTGGACTGACGAGTATCGACTGGATGAGGACAGCTCGCGAAACGCGGCTGCAGTGTCCTTCCCTTCCTGACGCGGTAGTGAGGCCTGCAATTACCTGCGAGGGACAGGTGGGTCACCTTGTTTGCCCGACTCCTCCCGACACCTGGTGGCAAGCCTCTCCTGTGCTGCGCTTCTGTAACAGTTATAACGATGGAACTCGTCAGTGTGCATATAACCTGAAAAACCCCTGATAATGCAAACCCACGCGAATGTGTGGATGACTTCCACTCTGCCTGCAGAAATCGGTAGGATACGCGCTGTAACAAGGGAAACGCGCTTTTAAAGGGGAAACGCGCTTTATAAAGGGAAACGCGCTTTATAAAGGGGAAACGCGCTTTTAAAGGAGAAACCGAGGCAGATCAGCTGTCATGATGGGAAAGGAACGACGCGCATGCGCGCTCGAGAAAAACCCCCAACACAACTGGCGTCATGGAAGTCGTTTGCCCTGCAGGAAGCACGAATAGGAGCATGACTCGCTCTTTGGTTTGAGGCTGTAGCTCCTGTCTCCGCTGTCTGGCGTCTGCTTCAGGACAGGCTGTCTGCTTCAGGACAGGCTGTCTGCTTCAGCTCTGCCTGTCTGCTTCAGCTCTGGCTGTCTGCTTTAGGACAGACTGTCTGCTTCAGCTCTGGCTGTCTGCTGCAGCTCTGGCTGTCTGCTTCAGGACAGGCTGTCTGCTTCAGCTCTGCCTGTCTGCTTCAACTCTGGCTGTCTGCTTCAGCTCTGCCTGTCTGCTTCAACTCTGGCTGTCTGCTTCAGCTCTGCCTGTCTGCTTCAGGACAGGCTGTCTGCTTCAGCTCTGGCTGTCTGCTTCAGCTCTGGCTGTCTGCTTCAGGACAGGCTGTCTGCTTCAGCTCTGCCTGTCTGCTTCAACTCTGGCTGTCTGCTTCAGATCTGCCTGTTTGCTTCAGCTCTGGCTGTCTGCTTCAGCTCTGGCTGTCTGCTTCAGCTCTGGCTGTCTGCTTCAGCTCTGGCTGTCTGCTTCAGGACAGGCTGTCTGCTTCAGCTCTGGCTGTCTGCTTCAGCTCTGGCTGTCTGCTTCAGCTCTGGCTGTCTGCTTCAGGACAGGCTGTCTGCTTCAGCTCTGGCTGTCTGCTTCAGCTCTGGCTGTCTGCTTCAGCTCTGGCTGTCTGCTTCAGGACAGGCTGTCTGCTTCAGCTCTGGCTGTCTGCTTAAACTCTGGCTGTCTGCTTCAGCTCTGCCTGTCTGCTTCAGCTCTGGCTGTCTGCTTCAGCTCTGGCTGTCTGCTTCAGCTCTGGCTGTCTGCTTCAGGACAGGCTGTCTGCTTCAGCTCTGGCTGTCTGCTTCAGCTCTGACTGTCTGCTTCAGGACAGGCTGTCTGCCTCAGCTCTGGCTGTCTGCTTCAGCTCTGCCTGTCTGCTTCAGGACAGGCTGTCTGCTTCAGCTCTGACTGTCTGCTTCAGCTCTGGCTGTCTGCTTCAGAACAGGCTGTGTGCTTCAGGACAGGCTGTCTGCTTCAGTTCTGGCTGTCTGCTTCAGCTCTGCCTGTCTGCTTCAGCTCTGGCTGTCTGCTTCAGCTCTGGCTATCTGCTTCAGCTCTGGCTATCTGCTTCAGGACAGGCTGTCTGCTTCAGCTCTGGCTGTCTGCTTCAGGACAGGCTGTCTGCTTCAGCTCTGGCTGTTTGCTTCAGCTCTGGCTGTCTGCTTCAGCTCTGGCTATCTGCTTCAGCTCTGCCTGTCTGCTTCAGCTCGGCTGTCTGCTTCAGGACAGGCTGTCTGCTTCAGTTCTGGCTGTCTGCTCAGCTCTGCCTGTCTGCTTCAGCTCTGGCTGTCTGCTTCAGCTCTGGCTATCTGCTTCAGCTCTGCCTGTCTGCTTCAGCTCTGGCTGTCTGCTTCAGCTCTGGCTGTCTGCTTCAGGACAGGCTGTCTGCTTCAGCTCTGGCTGTTTGCTTCAGCTCTGGCTGTCTGCTTCAGCTCTGGCTATCTGCTTCAGCTCTGGCTATCTGCTTCAGGACAGGCTGTCTGCTTCAGCTCTGGCTGTCTGCTTCAGGACAGGCTGTCTGCTTCAGCTCTGGCTGTTTGCTTCAGCTCTGGCTGTCTGCTTCAGGACAGGCTGTCTGCTTCAGCTCTGGCTGTCTGCTTCAGCTCTGGCTGTCTGCTTCAGCTCTGCCTGTCTGCTTCAGCTCTGCCTGTCTGCTTCAGCTCGGCTGTCTGCTTCAGGACAGGCTGTCTGCTTCAGCTCTGGCTGTCTGCTTCAGGACAGGCTGTCTGCTTCAGCTCTGCCTGTCTGCTTCAGCTCTGCCTGTCTGGTTCAGCTCTGGCTGTCTGCTTCAGGACAGGCTGTCTGCTTCAGCTCTGGCTGTCTGCTTCAGCTCTGGCTGTCTGCTTTAGCTCTGACTGTCTGCTTCAGCTCTGGCTGTCTGCTTCAGCTCTGGCTCTCTGCTTCAGCTCTGGCATTCTGCTTCAGCTCTGCCTGACTGCTTCAGCTCTGGCTGTCTGCTTCAGGACAGGCTGTCTGCTTCAGCTCTGGCTGTCTGCTTCAGGTCTGCCTGTCTGCTTCAGCTCTGGCTGTCTGCTTTAGCTCTGACTGTCTGCTTCAGCTCTGGCTTGCTGCTTCAGGACAGGCTGTCTGCTTCAGGACAGGCTGTCTGCTTCAGGACAGGCTGTCTGCTTCAGGACAGGCTGTCTGCTTTAGCTCTGGCTGTCTGCTTCAGCTCTGGCTGTCTGCTTCAGGACAGGCTGTATGCGTCAGCTCTGGCTGTCTGCTTCAGCTCTGGCTGTCTGCTTGAGCTCTGGCTGTCTGCTTCAGCTCTGACTGTCTGCTTGAGCTCTGCCTGTCTGCTTCAGCTCTGGCTGTCTGCTGCAGGACAGGCTGTCTGCTTCAGCTCTGGCTGTCTGCTTCAGCTCTGGCTGTCTGCTTCAGCTCTGGCTGTCTGCTTCAGCTCTGGCTGTCTGCTTTAGCTCTGGCTGTCGGCTTCAGCTCTGGCTGTCGGCTTCAGCTCTGGCTGTCTGGTTCAGCTCTGCCTGTCTGCTTCAGCTCTGACTGTCTGCTTCAGCTCTGGCTGTCTGCTTCAGCTCTGGCTGTCTGCTTCAGCTCTGGCTGTCTGCTTCAGGACAGACTGTCTGCTTCAGCTCTGGCTGTCTGCTTCAGCTCTGGCTGTCTGCTTCAGCTCTGGCTGTCTGCTTCAGGACAGGCTGTCTGCTTCAGCTCTGGCTGTCTGCTTCAGCTCTGCCTGTCTGCTTCAGCTCTGGCTGTCTGCTTCAGCTCTGGCTGTCTGCTTCAACTCTGCCTGTCTGCTTCAGCTCTGGCAGTCTGCTTCAGGACAGGCTGTCTGCTTCAGCTCTGCCTGACTGCTTCAGCTCTGG
>JAWQFJ010000701.1:72500-80000 GCA_034096865.1 Theodoxus fluviatilis | reverse complement strand
CGATGGGTTCTACTCTTGGCTCGATTTCCGTCCCTTCATTGCGGTTGTTCTTGCAAGAGATGTTGATGTCATCAACATTTCCAGGCTTCGTGTTGTGTCTGCAAGCTTCTTCGTGCACTTCTTTACGGAAGTGATCCTCTGTAAGTCTTACATTACTCCATTCAGTTATCAAGCTAGTGATGCGTGGACACGCAGACGAGAATACACCCGTGCCAATACTTGCTTGTGATGTTGAAATCCATTCACACGCGCACACAACATGCAACGATCCCCGTGCTTACTGAGGGGGACGCTAATGTGGTTCTGTTTTTCCTTCATGTTTTCCCCCGACAAAGGATTAATGATAATCAACATTGAAAACCTGGAAAGAGTGTTTTGAGAAAGTGTATCCCGTTTCGCAAGGCGAATAGTGTGGGCGTTGCACGGTGTCATGAAAAATGCAGCCTGAATTGTTGCAGTAATGGCCTGCGCTCGGCGTCCAACATGCTTCTTGTGTGCTTACGCTTGCTCAGTGGCCACATCAATTTTCACTGCTCTGATGAGAAGCGGATTTTTGCTTTGGGAAGAGCGGGGTGCTGGCCACGAGGACCTTGGATGACCCTTGACCTGGAACTGCAGGCGCTCCCGCCCCTCGCTCCCTCCGCCCCTCGCTCCCTCCGCCCCTCGCTCCCTCCGCCCCTCGCTCCCTCCGCCCCTCGCTCCCTCCGCCCCTCGCTCCCTCCGCCCCTCGCTCCCTCCGCCCCTCGCTCCCTCCGCCCCTCGCTCCCTCCGCCCCTCGCTCCCTCCGCCCCTCGCTCTCTCCGCCCCTCGCTCCCTCCGCCCCTTGCTCCCTCCGCCCTCCCTCCGCCCCCCCCCCCCTCCGCCCCTCGCTCCCTCCGCCCCTCGCTCCCTCCGCCCCTCGCTCCCTCCGCCTCTCGCTCCCTCCGCCCCTCGCTTCCAAGCAGGCCTTGCAGTCCGGGCTGTTTTGCCCTGACGCCAGACTGCTTTGGCAAAAAGCGGCAAGGGCGGACGGTCGTGCGGCGGAAGAGGACGAGGCCCAAGGTGTTATCTCTGGAGCCGGTCGATTGCTCGGGAAAAAGGCACTTCTGGCGCCGTTTGTGCAGTCTTTGTCTCCACAGTGAGAAATCTCAGCTGGCACCGTGTTCCTGGACTCTCAAGCCGCTCCGCCGACCCGGAGCGTTCCCCTGCCCCCCGCCTCTCCCTCTCCTCGCCCCTCCCCTCTACCCATCCCTCTCCACCCAGTCCTTTCTCTCCACTCAGTCCTCCCTCTTCACCCAGTCTCCACCCAATCTCTCCTCTCCACCCAGTAACCGCCTTTCTGTGGCGTCAAAGGACTGGGAGTGCTCGATACACATGTTCTGGTCTTGCAGCAACACCACCTCAAAACAATGTCGTAGAGGCAGTGGTACTTGCATTCGTGTTGTGCACGTAAGGGCTGAAGCTACCGAGAGGAAGATTCGTGTTACATGGTCAAGACAAATGTCTGCCGAGTTGAAAGGATCGGGGGACAGTGTGAGCGCGTTCGAGTGTGGCCATGCAGAAGTGGGGGGGGGGGATAGTGTGGCCTTGCAGGAGTGGGGGGGATAGTGTGGCCATGCAGGAGTGGGGGGGACATTGTGGCCTTGCAGGAGTGGGGGGGGGGGGGACAGTGTGGCCTTGCAGGAGTGGGGGGGACAGTGTGGCCTTGCAGGAGTGGGGGGGGACAGTGTGGCCTTGCAGGAGTGGGGGGGACAGTGTGGCCATGCAGGAGTGGGGGGACAGTGTGGCCTTGCAGGAGTGGGGGGGACAGTGTGGCCATGCAGGAGTGGGGGGGTCAGTGGTGGGGACAGTGGGGGGGACAGTGTGGCCATGCAGGAGTGGGGGGGACAGTGTGGCCATGCAGGAGTGGGGGGGGACAGTTTGGCCATGCAGGAGTGGGGGGGGGGGGACAGTGTGGCCCTGCAGGAGTGGGGGGGGGACAGTGTGGCCTGCAGGAGTGGGGGGGATAGTGTGGCCATGCAGGAGTGGGGGGGACAGTGTGGCCATGCAGGAGTGGGGGGGAGGGACAGTGTGGCCATGCAGGAGTGGGGGGGACAGTGTGGCCTTGCAGGAGTGGGGGGGGGGGGGACAGTGTGGCCATGCAGGAGTGGGGGGGACAGTGTGGCCATGCAGTGGCCATGCAGGAGAGGGGGACAGTGTGGCCATGCAGGAGTGGGGGGACAGTGTGGCCATGCAGGAGTGGGGGGACAGTGTGGCCATGCAGGAGTGGGGGGGGACAGTGTGGCCATGCAGGAGTGGGGGGGGGGGGGACAGTGTGGCCATGCAGGAGAGGGGGGGACAGTGGTGGGAACAGTGGGGGGACAGTGGGGGGGACAGTGTGGCCATGCAGGAGTGGGGGGGACAGTGCGAGGGACAGTGCGGGGGACAGTGCGGGGTAAGTGGGGGGGACAGTGTGGCCATGCAGGAGTGGGGGGGGGGACAGTGGGGGGGACAGTGGGGGGGACAGTGGGGGGGACAGTGTGGCCATGCAGGAGTGGGAGGAAACAAACCCTGACAAGATCTCGCTGCCACTTCCGCTGTTGACGCATCCCCGAAGACAAATACAACCGCCAGGATATTGCTGTCTGGTCACGTGGGCGGCGACGGGAACTCTCCAGTTGAGAAGTCTGAGAAGGAAAAGACCGCCATCAGGACGTCATCATCGATGGCGGCCTCAATCACTCATTGGCCCGGCAGGAAAGGTCGAAGGTCAGGCCAGCGAGTTGGTTCGAAGTAGACGTCCTGATTGTGTGCTCAGTCACCGTCCTAAAAACCACCTGTCTCCGCCGTCTCCCGCCCCAGGCGTCTCCGTGGCTGGGGGAGTGGGGGAGTCTGCTTTCCAGATGTCTTCAAACAGGGGCTCCAGGGTGGAAATCTCAAATCTGGACGCCTGCTTGTAGACTGATGAGTCCGACACACGTGTGACGTGTCTTTCTGGATTGAGTTCGTCACACGTGTGACGTGTCTTACTGGATTGAGTTCGACACACGTGTGACATGTCTTACTGAATTGAGTTCGACACACGTGTGACGTGTCTTACTGGATTGAGTTCGACACACGTGTGACGTTTTCTTACTGGATTGAGTTCGACTCACGTGTAATGTGTCTTACTGGATTGAGATCGGCACACGTGTAATGTGTCTTACTGGATTGAGTTCGACACACGTGTAATGTGTCTTACTGGATTGAGATCGGCTCGTGTGACGTGTCTTACTGGATTGAGTTCGACACACGTGTGACGTGTCTTTCTGGATTGAGTTCGACACACGTGTGTCGTGTCTTACTGGATTGAGTTCGACACACGTGTGACGTGTCTTTCTGGATTGAGTTCGACACACGTGTGTCGTGTCTTACTGGATTGAGTTCGACACACGTGTGACGTGTCTTTCTGGATTGAGTTCGACACACGTGTAATGTGTCTCACTGGATTGAGATCGGCACACTTGTATAGTGTCTTACTGGATTGAGCCGACACGCTGGGGCCTGTGCAGCAAGCCGAGAGAATGCTGGGGAACCAGTGGAGTGGGAATACATGGAGCAGGGATGCATGGAGCAGGGATTGCCGATTCTAAACAGACGTGCACAGAGGGTGTGTGATGGCAGTAGTGGGGTGATGAGTTGGATGTAGATCGTGAGCAGAACGTTTGAGACATGGGAAGCGGGGCTGGGGTGGTGATGGGGTGATTGAAGGGGTGGAAGCAACTAGGAGAAGAGGGGGACGAGGATAAGACGTTGTGGGGGTGGAGGTGGGGAGGAGGAGTCTGCAGGTCCACAATCCTGCCACTCCCGAGCTGCTACCAGTTTGTTACACGGGCGTTCAGGCGGCGCTGTCTCCGACCACGCATGAGTATTTCCCCTGCTGTCCCAGCAGTCCGTGCCTGCTGTCCCAGCAGTCCGTGCCTGCTGTGTGCGTGGCTGTATCCAGGTCTCCTGTAGCATGGTGCCTTGGTGTCCGCACTGCGTGGCTGTATCCAGGTCTCCTGTACCATGGTGCCTTGGTGTCCGCACTGCATGGCTGTTTTCAGGTCTCCTGTATCATGGTGCCTTGGTGTCCGCACTGCATGGCTGTTTCCAGGTCTCCTGTATCATGGTGCCTTGGTGTCCGCACTGCATGGCTGTATCCAGGTCTCCTGTACCATGGTGCCTTGGTGTCCGCACTGCGTGGCTGTATCCAGGTCTCCTGTACCATGGTGCCTTGGTGTCCGCACTGCATGGCTGTATCCAGGTCTCCTGTACCATGGTGCCTTTGTGTCCGCACTGCGTGGCTGTATCCAGGTCTCCTGTACCATGGTGCCTTGGTGTCCGCACTGCATGGCTGTATCCAGGTCTCCTGTATCATGGTGCCTTGGTGTCCGCACTGCATGGCTGTATCCAGGTCTCCTGTATCATGGTGCCTTGGTGTCCGCACTGCATGGCTGTATCCAGGTCTCCTGTATCATGGTGCCTTGGTGTCCGCACTGCATGGCTGTATCCAGGTCTCCTGTATCATGGTGCCTTGGTGTCCGCACTGCGTGTCTGTATCCAGGTCTCCTGTACCATGGTGCCTTGGTGTCCGCACTGCGTGGCTGTATCCAGGTCTCCTGTATCATGGTGCCTTGGTGTCCGCACTGCGTGGCTGTATCCAGGTCTCCTGTATCATGGTGCCTTGGTGTCCGCACTGCGTGTCTGTATCCAGGTCTCCTGTATCATGGTGCCTTGGTGTCCGCACTGCGTGGCTGTGTGTGAATGAGTGCCCACATTCATCAGAGGGACTTGCATGCCAGACGTCCGAATATTTGGGAAGAAGAATCCCCCGCCAGTTTCTGTAGATGATGATAAACGATGGACACGTACACATTTGCAGATTGTGTTTTGTTTTCCTAAATACCACCACCTCCACCCCATCCACCAGAGAGAGAGAGAGAGAGAGAGAGAGAGAGAGAGAGAGAGAGAGAGAGTGAGAGTGAGTGAGTGAGTGAGTGAGTGAGTGAGTGAGTGAGTGAGTGAGTGAGTGAGTGAGTGAGTGAGTGAGTGAGTGAGTGAGTGAGTGAGTGAGTGAGTGAGTGAGTGAGTGAGTGAGTGAGTGAGAAAGAGAAAGAGAGAGAGAGAGAGAGAGAGAGAGAGAGAGAGACAGAGACAGAGAGAGAGAGAGAGATTTTTTATTTGGGTAAGAATAAAAAGTAGTTATTAACGTACATGGACAGTACTAATGCTGTAGCAAAACACGTTGAATGATACAGATTTCTCTTGATTTAAACCATTCATGTTTAGATAGCATCTGTGCTTTGGTGAAATATTGAGTGACTAAACATTTTTCGCCTTGGTGACTGCGGTAATAGCATGGATGACATGAAAGGCGTTCACGTGATTGGCAGCGTGATTACAGAAGAACGGAATCCAGGTGTTGAATGCACGGGAAGCATTAGCCTCCATAGATATACGCTGATAACTGTTGTGTTCCAGTCAGACCGAGGCATGGCCTGTGTGCATCCAGATCTGTGATGTGCCCTGTTGATGTGCGTTGTCCATACCTCACTACCCTGGCAATGGCCAGTGTTTGGCCAGTTGGGTCCCTGTCCGAGCAGCGTCCCCCGTGCTCTGTCAGGAAGGCGCTGAGGCGTGGAGTGGCAGTGACGCCTCGCCAGTGCTGCTGCCGCGTGCGGAGTGCTGCTCCCTGTCTGTGGCCGTCCTCGCAGGCACCCAGCCCCTCCAGTCACGCGTGATCTCGTTCTGACGTGTCAGCAGCCTGGTAGCCACGTTGCAGACGTGACGTGTTCTTGCACATGGGTCTTCCGTTGGCTTTGATGGCGGTGTGCGTGAGTACATGAACGTGGCGTCCACTCCTCGCCCTGTCTCGTCGCGGCTTCCGCCAGAGCGGGAGGGACCCTGGAGGGGTTTCAAACAGGAGTTTTGCAGCCGTGAATTCATTTCCTCATCCGGGTCTTGAAAGCAAAAGACGCATGGGGACACAGCAACGTTTTGCTCCGCCGGAAATTGGTGACCCGTGTGATTGCCTTCTCTCTGGTGGGGTGATAGTAAAACGCGAGATCAATTTCCAAACTTCTTTGTTTGAATTTCGACCAACTTCTCTGTAACTGGGAGCTGGGACAGTTGTTCACACTCGTCACTGCTGAAGTAGAGAGTGCAAAAGGGTCCCTGTGTGCGCCTCTCCGCCTTCCTCCTCCTAGTCCTAGCCCCCGTCTTTGCAGTGGACGACGACGTCACTTTGCCACACTGCGGAAGTCCGAGACGAGCCCTCTAGATACGGCATGCTTCCAGACCGTCAGGGTGACGTGGGTGTGTGCGCTGTGCCTTCCTTCGTGTCCCTTAGAAACCCCCCCCCTCCCCCCTTACCCGTGCATACCACAACCCTCACGTGTACACCCCACAACCCTTACCTGTACACCCCACAACCCTTACCTGTACACCCCACAACCCTTACCTGTACACCCCACAACCCTTACCTGTACACCCCACAACCCTTACCTGTACACCCCACAACCCTTACCTGTACACCCCACAACCCTTACCTGTTCACCCCACAACCCTTTCCTGTACACCCCACAACCCTTACCTGTACACCCCACAACCCTTACCTGTACACCCCACAACCCTTACCTGTACACCCCACAATCCCTGCCTGTACACAGTGGGACCCCGTACCTTGGGGCGTTGTTTTCTGTGACTGCCTTGACGACTGGAAGTCTCTCGTGACGTGGCTCCAGCACAGGGAGTCGCCTCCTGCTTGGTTCCCTTGCACTGCGATGCGTGGAGCGATGCGTGAAGCGATGCGTGAAGCGATGGGTGGAGCGATGCGAGAAGCGATGCGTGGAGCGATGCGTGAAGCGATGCGTGGAGCCATGCGTGAAGCGATGCGTGGAGCGATGCGTGGAGCCATGCGTGAAGCGATGCGTGGAGCCATGCGTGAAGCGATGCGTGGAGCGATGACAGCGAGAAAAGCCGTGAACTGGAGGGACGAGCGGAAGCATGGCGAATGTTTGGATGCTGGGATCTGGCAGGTAGAAGTGGAGGAAGTGGAACAGGGCTGCATCGATCACACCCAGAGCTTTCAAAGTGGCGCACATGGAGTCACGGAGAGGAGGCTGCCATGGCACACACGAAGTAAGCACACGAGCTCTCACTGACATTTCCCCGTGACTGGGCAACAGTCTCAATTCAGTTTTTGTTGGGAAAGAAAACTCGGTAGTATGTCATTTCCTTTTTGAAGTGAAGAAAAAGTTGTTCCTGGAGGTTGAGAAATGTGGGGGTGATATATTGCTCATAAATATGCATGAGCCTCGAGGCGAAGTGGGGAGAGACAAAAACGCGGTACGGCAATGAAATTAAATCTTCCTTTCCCTTCATTCATTTCCGGGCCCTGGGCCTGGCTCCACTGTGGGAAATGGCGGCCCGGCTCCCGGAAAGGCACCGGCACACGGAACACGTCATGTCACGTGACCCAGCCCCGTGGCCCCTTCTGTGCTTGCAGTCTGCCCATGGCGC
>JAWQFJ010000701.1:50000-70000 GCA_034096865.1 Theodoxus fluviatilis | reverse complement strand
CATGTCCTTCTCCATGTCCCTCCCCGTGTCCCTCTCCATGTCCCTCTCCATGTCCCTCTCCATGTCCCTCTCCATGTCCTTCTCCATGTCCCTCCCCGTGTCCCTCTCCATGTCCCTCCCCGTGTCCCTCTCCATGTCCCTCTCCATGTCCCTCTCCATGTCCCTCTCCATGTCCTTCTCCATGTCCCTCCCCGTGTCCCTCTCCATGTCCCTCCCCGTGTCCCTCTCCATGTCCCTCTCCATGTCCTTCTCCATGTCCCTCTCCATGTCCCTCTCCATGTCCCTCTCCATGTCCCTCCCCATGTCCCTCTCCATGTCCCTCTCCATGTCCTTCTCCATGTCCCTCTCCATGTCCCTCCCCGTGTCCCTCTCCATGTCCCTCTCCATGTCCCTCTCCATGTCCCTCTCCATGTAATTCTCCATGTCCCTCTCCATGTCCCTCTCCATGTCCCTCTCCATGTCCCTCTCCATGTCCCTCTCCATGTCCCTCTCCATGTCCCTCTCCATGTCCCTCTCCATGTCCCTCTCCATGTCCCTCTCCATGTCCCTCTCCATGTCCCTCTCCATGTCCCTCTCCATGTCCCTCTCCATGTCCCTCTCCATGTCCCTCTCCATGTCCATCTCCATGTCCCTCTCCATGTCCCTCTCCATGTCCCTCTCCATGTCCCTCTCCATGTCCCTCTCCATGTCCCTCTCCATGTCCCTCTCCATGTCCCTCTCCATGTCCCTCTCCATGTCCCTCTCCATGTCCCTCTCCATGTCCCTCTCCATGTCCCTCCCCATGTCCCTCCCCATGTCCCTCTCCATGTCCCTATCCATGTCCTTCTCCATGTCCCTCTCCATGTCCCCTCCCCATGTCCCTCTCCATGTCCCTCTCCATGTCCCTCTGCATGTCCTTCTCCATGTCCCTCTCCATGTCCCTCTCCATGTCCCTCTCCATGTCCCTCTCCATGTCCCTCTCCATGTCCCTCTCCATGTCCCTCTCCATGTCCTTCTCCATGTCCCTCTCCATGTCCCTCTCCATGTCCCTCTCCATGTCCCCTCCCCATGTTCCTCTCCATGTCCCTCTCCATGTCCCTCTCCATGTCCCTCCCCATGTCCCTCCCCATGTCCCCTCCCCATGTCCCTCCCCATGTCCCCTCCCCATGTCCCCTCCCCATGTCTCTCTCCATTTCCCTCCCCATGTCCCTCTCCATGTCCCTCTCCATGTCCCTCCCCATGTCCCCTCCCCATTTCCCTCTCCATGTCCCTCTCCATGTCCCTCCCCATGTCCCTCCCCGTGTCCCTCTCCATGTCCCTCTCCATGTCCCTCCCCATGTCCCTCCCCGTGTCCCTCTCCATGTCCCTCTCCATGTCCCTCTCCGTGTCCCTCTCCATGTCCCTCCCCGTGTCCCTCCCCGTGTCCCT
The DNA here is from genome assembly GCA_034096865.1 of Theodoxus fluviatilis. Taxonomy (NCBI): domain Eukaryota; kingdom Metazoa; phylum Mollusca; class Gastropoda; order Cycloneritida; family Neritidae; genus Theodoxus; species Theodoxus fluviatilis. The sequence continues at coordinate 68,593 of JAWQFJ010000701.1, read as the reverse complement.
CTCCATTTCCCTCCCCATGTCCCTCTCCATGTCCCTCTCCATGTCCCTCCCCATGTCCCCTCCCCATTTCCCTCTCCATGTCCCTCTCCATGTCCCTCCCCATGTCCCTCCCCGTGTCCCTCTCCATGTCCCTCTCCATGTCCCTCCCCATTTCCCTCTCCATGTCCCTCTCCATGTCCCTCCCCATGTCCCTCCCCGTGTCCCTCTCCATGTCCCTCTCCATGTCCCTCTCCATGTCCCTCTCCATGTCCCTCCCCGTGTCCCTCTTCATGTCCCTCTCCATGTCCCTCTCCATGTCCCTCTCCATGTCTCTCTCCATGTCCCTCTCCATGTCCCTCTCCATGTCCCTCCCCGTGTCCCTCTCCATGTCCCTCCCCATGTCCCCAGGCCTGGTGAAGACTTCAAAGTCTGCCTGGCGTTCCTCACTCCTAGGGCTTCCTCCTGCAAAGCGGTGGAGAGGTCCACGAAGGACGAGATCTGATGCTCTGAAAAAAGATCGCCAGAATTAATTGGGGGACACCGTCCCGTAAGGACCCTCGTCTCGGGGTCGTCTGTGGCCACCAAGGAGCCTCGGGGAGAGGGGATGAGATGGGGGTGGGACGTGGGGGTGTGTGAGTGAGGTGCGGGTTGTGGTGTGGGGGTGGGACGTGGGGGTGGGTGCATGAGGTGAGGAGTGTGGTGTAGGGGTGGGACGTGGTGGTGGGTGCTGGAGGTGAGGAGTGTGGTGTGGGGGTGAGACGTGGTGGTGGGTGCTGGAGGTGAGGAGTGTGGTGTAGGGGTGGGACTGTTGGTGGTGGTGCTGGAGGTTAGCGTTGTGAGGGTGTGGGGTGTGGGGACGTGGGGGGTGGGTGCATGAGGTGTGGTGTGTGGTGTAGGGGTGGGACGTGGTGGTGGGTGCTGGAGGTGAGGAGTGTGTTGTGGGGGTGGGACGTGGTGGTGGGTGCTGGAGGTGAGGAGTGTGGTGTAGGGGTGGGACGTGGGGGTGGGTGCATGAGGTGCGGGGTGTGGTGTAGGGGTGGGACGTGGTGGTGGGTGCTGGAGGTGAGGAGTGTGGTGTGGGGGTGGGACGTGGTGGTGGGTGCTTGAGGTGAGGGGTGTATTGTGGAGGTGGGAGGATCACACGTAGAAGGGAGTAGCGAGGAACAGGAGGAAGGAAGCCCTGGCTGCATTATGATGTTGTTTTTCATTTTCGGCAAGTGAGCACGAAAACCACGGTCGTAAGGTTTATACTCGGTATTAAACCCAAAGAAATTGATGGTTCATGTCCGGTAAGATTATGTTTTAGTTAAACACTTAGGTATTTTGAATGGTCTTTGTTAATTAGCATCGCGCTTTTTCCCGTCGTCTTAATTGCTTGGCAACCACAATTGAAATCGTATTGTTAATGTTTTATTATGCAAAAAACAGAAAGCTTGGTATATCACCTCCTAGTAAAAAGCCATTTTGGCGAACTCTTTGGGGAATGGCGTCCGAGTCGTGAGTACTGTGTGGTGTTTGTTGCCAGTGTCCATTCTTGCCTGGTCAGCTCGCCCATAGAGAGGGAGCAGCTTGCGGTGGCGGAAGGGAAATGTTGACGGCCTCCATTATTTTCGGTAATCCAGGACGGCAGGGAGGCCATTGTGGCTGGCGTGTGGCGTAGTAGCCAAGTCAGGCTGATTTATCGTCTCTGTAGCCAGCACTGATGCCTTTGACCCGGAAGTCCTCGCCTCGCCACGCCGCCTTCCACCCACCCATCCCCACCCACCTATCTATCCCCACCCCCCACCCACCCATCCCTACTCATCCATCCATCCATCCCCACCCACCCATCCTCATCCCCCCATCCATCCTTGCCCACCTATCCCCACCCACCCACCCTCCCACCCATTTATCCCCACTCACCCCACAATCCCCACCCACCCATCTATCCCCACTCACTTATCTATCCCCACTCACCCCACAATCCCCACCCACCTATCTATCCCCACCCCCTCCACCAACCCCACCCACTCATCCGTACTCATCGCCCACCCATCCCCACCCACCAACCTATCCCACCCACCCCCCACCCATCCTCACCCACCGATCTATCCCCACCCACCACCCACCCATCCTCATCCACCGATCTATCCCCACCCACCATCCCCACCCACCGATCTATCCCCACCCCCACCCCCATCCATCCTCACCCACCGATCTATCCTCACCCACCATGCCCACCCACCGATCTATCCCCACCCACCATCCCCACCCACCTATCTATCCCCACTCCCCACCCACCCATCCCCACTCACCTCACCATCCCCACCCACCTATCTGTCCCCAGCCCCCACCCACCCATCCCCACTCACCTCACCATCCCCACCCACCTATCTATCCCCACCCCTCACCCACCCATCCCTACTCATCCATCCATCCCCACCCACCCATCCTCATCCCCCCATCCATCCTCACCCACCTATCCCCACCCACCCACCCTCCCACCCATTTATCCCCACTCACCCCACAATCCCCACCCACCCATCTATCCCCACCCACCTATCTATCCCCACTCACCCCACAATCCCCACCCACTTATCTATCCCCACCCCCTCCACCAACCCCACCCACTCATCCCTACTCATCCGCCCACCCCCACCCACCCATCCCCACCCACCAACCTATTCCCACCCGCCCACCCACCTATCCCCACCCTGGTAGATATGGCATTCCGGCGTTGTCCTGTGCTGGTGGCAAACCCGTCCTGCCTTTGCTTTGACATTCAACCTACGCTTCCCTCGGTCGTAATTTCCCCGTAGAGTAAGACCCCGATAGCATCGGGAGGGAGGGGGGGGGGGGGGGGGGGGGACGGGGACACCGGCCGGGGCGTGGGGGAGCGGGAGCTGTAGAGAAATGCGACCGGGGCCAGAGGTTATCTGTCTTCCACGCTGATAATCAATGCGCTGCCGTACAGGAAATATATTTTATCGGGCTTACAACTACGCCGATACGTTTTACGTATGATTAATTTCAACATCGATTTTTTTCCCCCGCGCATAGCAACGTGTTTGCTGAAAAGATTGTCTTTCCGCCAATTCAGACCAGCGTATCTCGGGCCAAGGCAGAGAAGTAGTTGAGGAAGTTAAGGAATGTATCATTTCCGACGGAAAGAGGGAAACCGCCTTCGCGGTACAAATGCGCCAATTACTGCGATGACGTCCCTATTTCACCCGCGCCTCCCCTGCCCCGCCATGGCGCAACTCGGGGCCGTGTTTATCGAAGGCAGAGCGGCTGACGCGTGTGGGTCCATCATGACGGCAATGCAGACGCGGGGTCGAGAGCCAACGTCCATCTCACCTCGAAGTAGGCGTCCCTGCGCCCCGTGGAAATGGGTCAGGGGTTTTGTTTTGGGTCCAGTGTTGACACGGATCCCCTACCTTAATACGTCCTGGGCGATTGAATGGCCACACTAACCCAATCAACCCAGCCCTCCATCGGGTCCAGCCCGCACAGGATCAAGTGGTCTAGCCGTAACGAACCCGCCTGCACCTCCCGTCTCCATCAAATCCTCGCGTCTTGATCCTTTCCTCGCCCTGGACTCGTCTCTCTGCCATCCTCCCTCCATCTCCACTCGACCTCCCCCCTCCCAACCCCTTCCCTCCACCCCCCATTTTATACACACACACACCCCCACTCCCACACATCGCCCGCCATTCACTGATGGCACGGCCCTTGGATGCCACAGCCGGACTGCTGGTCAGAAGGTCATCTTCTGCCCTTTGCCCATTGGCCTCGCCCAGGGCGGCCGTTGCCCCCCCCCCCCCCCCCCCCCCCCCCCCCTGGAGAGGGTGCAGTTGTCTGCCAAGACCCACTAGAGGTCTGGAGATGATTGCTGTGTAGATGCGGTCTGTGGAGCGATGAATAATAGAGGACAGCGCAGTAAACGCCGCCATATCGAATCATTTGAAAGGTGTACTCTACGAAGTGTTTGCCCAATGCGCAAGAGAGTCCCCGTCTGAATGTCCCAGTTTATGTGACGATCTATTTTTGTCGATCCACAGCGATCCAAACAGTCTTTGCTTTCCTCCCATACTTACGTCTATGATGAAAGTAGAGACGATTTCACCAACCGTAGATCAGCTTTTATTTAACTGCGGTGGGTATTCTAGGTGGGTAGCCTCCGCCCTTGAAGCTGGCCTAAGCTGGATTTGGCAGCACCCCGGTTTGGAAAAAAAGTTTCATTACCTTGCAGACTGTACTTTGGCGTCAGTGCGAAGGGGACGGTGGGCTATTGATCTGCACAGAGAATCGCGATTGCGCCTCCCTATCTCTCCCCATGCGGGGCCCCGTGCCTGGCTGTCAGCCCCCGTGCCTGATTTACGGGCGTAGTCTGGAGGATCCTGCGGCCCGACGCTAAGCGGACACAATCAGTCTTGGTAGCGCTTGTGGCGCCTGTCTAGCGGAAGTAGTTCCTCCTCACTCCCAGCGCACAATCGCACTCCTCTCACCGTCTGGCCACGCACGAGCGTTCTAGGCGAAAGCGCTGAGGCTGTCTTGTCCTCGTGTCTCACGGCCGTCGAGTCCACTTGGCCGCGGTGGAAGTATGGTCGTGTCTGGGTGACCTGCAGGAAGAGATCTCTGACGGCATCGTCCTCGCTGTAAGGGAGTGGCGCTGCTGTGGTGGGGTCTGTGGGTCGCTTTCCTTATCAGCCTTATTGGCTGTCTGCCTGTCGCGCTTCCTTCGATCTGCCTGCACTCTAGATTGGACGACAAATTGGATCAGACCGATTGCATCGTGTGTGCGTAGTCTAACGTTGTTTCCACTTTATTCATGAAGCGAATGCATTTCGTTGCATATCACGTCTTTTCTGTTGGTAAGACTCTTAACAATTTTCACCCCCTGTGAGAGGTCCGATTGTTTTTTAATGAAGAAAACTGAACTTGTATCTGCGAAAGTGTCGCTGTCTAGGGCCGTGGAAAGTAGCCCGACCTCATATCGTGTTGGTGCATTTCGTCCGCGCAAGTGGCGTGGTTGCACGAGAACAATATCAACACAGTTTAGTCGTAAGCAGTCTCAAAGAAACCGAGCCACGCATACAACCGTCACTGAATCACGACAGACATATTGCTTTGTATGTGTCACTAATTCACAGTTGTCGTGACACTCCCGGCTTTGCATGGATCTGTTTCGAGGCTGTAAGCCACCACTGTATTGGGCGCAGATTCATCATCTACCATGTGGATGCCGCTGGTACTTGCACAACATCGCCTCTCTACACACTCGCACACAAATACACCAGCTGACACCGTCCTCTCTGCGTAGAGACGCGTCCCTTTCCTGTGAGCAGTGGCTGGCCACCCGTGCAGGACCAGTCCCTTCACGTGAAGGTCTGGCTGCTCTAGAGGTCCTGGCCGCAATGACAGGCTTGGAATTTCCGTCTTGGCAGTGGCGCTGTCTGTAGGCAGCAGACTGCAACCTTCCCAGGCTGCCACTCAGTGGTGGGGGAGGGGGGGGTCTCTCAGGGGACCTAGGACCATGAGTACTCACCATTCTTCCAGTCTCTCTCTGGCAGCCTGACAGCCTACTTTGCTTCTCTCTCTGTCTCTGTCTCTCTCTCTCTGTCTCTCTCTGTCTCTCTCTCTCTCTCTCTCTCTCTCTCTCTCTCTCTCTCTGTCTCTCTCTCTCTCTCTCTCTCTCTCTCTCCCTCATATGATGGTTGGCGTGCAGTAATGATCTCTTCCAGGACGCTTTTCCGCCACTTCCGTAGTCCCTGGCAGTCTTGCCTGACACCTCCACAGACGCGTAACTTCTTGATAGGAGTCCATTTGGTGTCATTTGACGTCGTTACTCGCCGTCCCCCTGTCCCCGCCCTCCCAACTCGCAGTCATCCCTGGCGGCAGTGCCGGGTCTGGCAGTCTGGAATCCGCACGCACACCCAGGGCGGGGATAATACGGGGTGTTCCAGGCGCCGTTCCTCAGACAAGGTGTGTACTCGACCCCGGCCCCGTCCTCCTGCCCCCAGGGCCTCCACTGTCTGTCGCACACGAGTGATGGCCCGCCCTAGGCAAGAAGGCGGCTCCTGGCTCGTGGCGTCTCCACGGGCTGGGCAGACGACTTCCATGCAATGGAGCTGGCCGCAGAAAACTGTCTAAAGTAGAAAAAAAGGAAGGCTCATGATGACTACGCCTTATGACGTGTCGTTGAGTGGCATGCAACAGTATCATTTAAGTGTAATTTGCAAAGAGGCCTTGGAACAGATTTTGTTTCCTCGAAACCAGTCATTGCTGCTTGGAAAGCACGCATTGGTGGAGACTGGATGGAGGCTCACAGCACCCACAGCTGCTGCCCCCATCCCTGTTCCTCACAGCCCATCCGCCCCTGAGCCGCGCTCAATCGTAGGTAAAAAAACTAAAAGGATCGATCGCCCATTGGCAAGCCAGGCTTGAGCTCGACCTTCTTCGTGCTTATTGGATTGGCATTTGACGTCACTTACCTCTGGCCACCGGTGCCTTCAGCTGCATTCATTCTCCCCCTGTCTGGGCGCAATGAAATCAAAGCCTTCCGGTCAGAGGTTCCGGTGCCATTCTGGGTCGCTCTCACTGTAACCGACGTAAATGCCAGGCGATTTTTCCCGCTCTCCCTTTGAGCGGCGTCCATCAACAGCGGCCCAGACCCGGGCTTTGTGCCCCTGCAGTCACGTGTCACGTGCTGCATGGAAGCCGCCCTTGGGCCTTGCCTGCACTTCACGCTTGTAACTCTGGCTGCTGGATAGAGAGAGAGAGAGAGAGAGAGAGAGAGAGAGAGAGAGAGAGAGAGAGAGAGAGAGAGAGAGGGGGGGGGGGGCATAGGGAGGCTACAGAGAGACGACTAACCAAGGGCAATGGCAGTTCTCCACTCTTGCCGGCCCTCTCTGCTACAATTACTCCGTCAGCAAAGGTCGATCCCAGGCGATGTAATGCATTTAGCGAGGTCTGAGAGCGCGCTTGGGAGAGCGGTCGAGACAGTCAGGGACGGTGCCGCTGGCAATCGGATCATCCCGTGTGGCGGGCAGCCCTGACTCCTGGTGTCTGCTGACTGGACAACTCATCGCCGTGTGCCTCGCTCCAGAGATCGTGTCGTCCAGCGACTCTGAGAAGGAGCTCGCACAGTTCTGGCACGGTGCTGGTGATGCGTGAGCAAGAACAGCAACGGTGTCTTCTTCTGGAGGAGCCATGATGACGTTTGTATGCATGGCAGCGTCAGACACACCCTTGACTGGCTCCTCTGTGCGACCAGTATAGTAAGGCACGCACGCTGATGGTGCTGCGCAGTGCGGGCTGGTCATGCAGAGGGCAGCAAGGGTGGGGAGTGAGGGTGGGAGGAGAATGTTTAGCATGGCTTCATCCCCATCTCTCCTGAAAGGGATTGTTCTGCAGCGGCGAAGGTTACACGCCTCCTGGTCTTGATGTCAAACAGATTGTTGGTGTTGAAAACATTTCCTGTGGCGTTGTACGTTTGGCCGGAACCTTTTCTGTCCCGAAAAGACTCGTGAGACAAACTTGCTGTGTTCATTTCTTAATATAATCGAATTCTTCCTCTCGGCATTTCCAAATCGGACCAACTCTATTTCGGAATTGAAGCATCCGGCTTTCATCGAAAGCTTTGAAGGAGTTTCCATCGATTTTTGTATTTGTTCGGCGTCACCCATTCCGCGCCTCCACAGTGTCGGGCGAAACATGGACAGGACATGCGAGAGCAATGAGAGCAGGGGCGATCGAACAGCTTCCAGTATTTACCCCTGCAGGCGCCGCAGGAGGTGGATGGGCTTGTTAGTGAGGGGGAGGGAGATAGGAAGGGCGAGTCGGAGACAGGGGCCGAAGGACATCGATCTTCCTGCTTGGTCATTCACCCCTGCAGGACGTGAGGGGACGGCGGGGTGAGACATGGCGCTATCTATTCCTGCCAGGAAGAGTCAGTCGCCAGGGTAATTATTTCCTGCTTCCGGCCCTTTTCCGCCTCTGCAGCTGATGCATTCCTAGTGGTGTCGTCTTTCCTGGCAGTGCAATATTAGTGGACCTTTCCCAGAGTCTCACAGACAATGCAGTACCACGGGACGCAATCATACAGTCTTACAATACAGTACAGAACTGAGAGTGATTGATGCGTGAGGACAGGTTCCGAGTTCTTCTTTCTGTTTGACTGGTATGTGATTGTAGTTTTGGTTCTTGGTGTTGGATAAGGGACTTGGCAACAGCGTGGATTGGGACCAGCCTACCAGGGCGTATCGAAGGCGCTGTTGAATTTGAATGATCTGACGCTGACCTGGAACCTCTAGGATGCCTCTGTGGCTGCAGTGGGTGTGAGCTGGTCTGCAGGTGGTCTTTGAGGAGAGAGGCATCGCGCCTGCTTGGCACGGCAGTAGGGACGTCGCTGGTCTGCTGTGAGAGAAAGACTCCGCTCTATGCTGTCCTGCAGTCTGCCCAAGCACGGAGCGGCTGTGGGTAGCACTGGCAGCCATGGCACTCTCTCTGCAGAGTGCACGGAGCGCAGCCTACCCGGAGTGGCGGCCACTCGGCCCTGCAAGTGGGTCGGTGACCTTCGCCCTTTACCGAGAAGTTCGGGAGGCCGTCTGCCTCTGTATTATGAATGGATGTCGGAAGGGTGCACGTCCCCCCTGGACCCACAATGCACTCGGTCGTCTGTCTGCAGGGACCGGGGTTGTGGTGTGTCTGTGAGCAGGCGGCCTCGCGCATAGTTTCCCTTGGCCCCGCGTTCTCTTTGCACACGTCCATCTCCCTACACGACGCACATAGCAGTAGGTGTGCTGGTGCTGAATGTGAGCAGGAAACGTTACTTCCATGTGGAAAATTACTCAACAGTAGTTTTGGGGGGATTGCAGTAGCGTGGTACACTACAGCCAGAAATAAGCGCCTCGAGCACAGTCAACATAACCCAGCGACTTTGAGGACGGCCTAACGTCATTTGCTCAGAACCGAATTTTTGGGGTTCCACTGATACATGTTTCCCAGTCTCAAGTTCAGATTTCCATAGAGAGCATACTTTCAGTTATCCGTGCTACCCCACCGGGTCCCCTCACCTTTAACCCCGGGCTCCCTGGCAGCGGAGGCACACGTGCAAGGCAGACAGGAGCAGGCGCTGTTTCCCAGCTGGTCAGTGCCGGGTCCCGTGCAGCCGCCTTGTTAGTTTCAGTGTCGTTTTCACCATGCCGAATCCCCGCGCGCACCTCGCGTAGGGTTCCGCAACGGGACCCAGTGCCTGATCCCCAGCAAGTACTCCCGCCTTTCCTTGCCTTCCTCTCGCAAGCGCCACCCGTCAAACATCACCCGACCTGTTGTGTGTCCCTGGCACACATTTCCCTGCAGGCGTCGTATTTCAAGCGGGTTATTCTCGCCATTTCAACCCGGACGTGCCGCGCATTGCTTCCGTCAGGAGTTCCGCATGGCCCGACCCTGTGCTGCCACTACGACAGTTTCACGGCGGGACTCCCCTCGTCCTCGCAGTGGCGGTCGCCTCCCTTTCCTGACCCCGCCGTCATGAGCGTGAAATTAGCACCTCTGACCCGCGGTGGGCACTGAAGCCACCGCGCCAGGAAGGTCTGTCAGCCTGGAGTCTGGAAGCTTTATGGCAGTAGCCTGGAATCGCCATTCCGTCCCCAGTCTCTCTCTCTCCCACCACCACCCCTCCCATTCCCCCCTCTCCTCCTCACACTCCCCCTTCCATACCGCTCTCTTCTGCTCACCCCCCCATTCCCCCCTCTCCTCCTGAACCCCCTCCATACCGCCCCCTACTCCTCACCCCCCCCCCCCTTCATATCGCTCTCTTATCCCTACCCCCACCCCCCCTCCATACCGCCCTCTCCCTCACACACACCCTCCATTCCACCCTCTCCATCACCCCCCCCCCCTCCCTCTCCATACCACCCTCTCCCTCATCCCCCGCCTCCTGCAGTGTGCAGGGTTCACGAGGTGCTGCAGAGTGAGGTTGTCCCACCTTGCTTGTTTTCAAACAGACTTCTCCGCCACGCTGTCTGGCGTGCACCCGCCTTGGCCACGCCCTGTCCCGCTGCACCGTCTTCCCACCGCTGCGTGAAGCGACGCCTTCAGCTGCCGTCCCTGTGTGAAGCGGCGTGTCGAGTGTCGAGTCTACAGGGGAACGCGGCGACAGTGTACTCGTCTCCCGCAACACAAACCCCTCTTGTGGCCTGTTGTGAGAGCACACATGCACCCCGTGCGTGTCACGGTGGCACGGGGAATGGGAGAAAGGGCTTGCTTTGTTTTTTATTCTCTAATGGTGCTGCGCGGCATACGGCTTGTACAAAAATCCGATGCTTTTAGAGTCTTGTTTTGCCGCCATTTGAAACCTGGAACAGAATCAATGGCAACCGTCTCCGGGCGTTGTGGACTTTCATTTTACTGTGGGAACTTAATTCGCGGCCTTGAATCCGTCTTAGAGATACTTCCTGGAATGGAGAGGGAGGGAGAGTGAGGGGTGGGGATGGGGTGGGTGGAGAGTGAGGGGTGGGGATGGGGTGGGTGGAGAGTGAGGGGTGGGGATGGGGTGGGTGGAGAGTGAGGGGTGGGGATGGGGTGGGGATGGTGAGGGGTGGGGATGGGGTGGGTGGAGAGTGAGGGGTGGGGATGGGGTGGGTGGAGAGTGAGGGGTGGGGATGGGGTGGGTGGAGAATAACGGATGAGTACCTGGCAGGACAGACAAGGGGGAGAGGGCGACACGAGTCCCAAGGCAAGTGAAGGTTCACGCGGCAACGTGAGGACTCGGGCCACAGCGCTTGGTGGAGGGCCACGCCCGCACAACACTGCAGGGAGAGGAGCCCTGGGGGCTGATGCGCTCCCAATTTAGCCGTCAGGCTCGTCCCCTCCAAACCTTCCCCTCCCTAAACGCCGTCTGTCATTACATGGAGCTCCAGAGAAAATAGAGGCTCGCCTGCTCTGGCAAGGCCTCCATTTGAAGGAAAATGGGATGGAAACAGCGCACGTGTGTGTGTTTGTGTGAGTGTGGAGAGAGAGAGAGAGAGAGAGAGAGAGAGAGAGAGAGAGAGAGAGAGAGAGGCGGAGGGAGGGAGAGAGAGGAGATTGCGATGGAGGCAAGCTGCTGATGACAGAGACCATGCTGGGAGGGGGATTGTGGCGGGGAAAACTTCTCGTTCCACCCTACAGGCGGTCTGTCGTCATCAGGAAGGCCTGGCACTGCGCAGTGCTGCTTCCTGGCTTTGCAGTCTGCAGTGGGTACTGAGAGAAAGGCATGGGTGCTGAGCGTCGTAATTTCACGCTCTGAGACTCTCTGTCTTGAGGATGAACACTGTTGGACTCCAGGTCGCTTTGTTTCGCGGTCTTCAGCCTGTCTCCACTCCACTTACCTGTAGAACGGGTTAGTTTCCAATCAATTTCGTCAGCATACGGAATCTTGTCTTCAAGATGTTTCGAACTGCTGAGCTACCCACCATAGATGTATTAAGCTTGAGTGTTGTTGTTGCCATCAACCGGACAGTAAAAAAGGTGACATTTTTCCTTCCACAGTCACTTATCACATCTAAGAACGAAGACACCACAAACCGAATATAACGTTAAACAATTAACTCGTTACAGATAAACACATATACACCACAAGCGGCCTCCAAAAACTCTCTCACTAGACGAAAATACAAACTTCTTCTTCTTCTTGTTCTTCTTGTTCTTCTTCTTCTTCTTGTTCTTCTTCTTCTTCTTCTTCTTCTTCTTCTTCTTCTTCTTCTTCTTCTTCTTCTTCTTGTTCTTCTTCTTCTTCTTCTTCTTCTTCTTCTTCTTCTTCTTCTTCTTCTTCTTCTTCTTCTTCTTCCTCCTCCTCCTCCTCCTCCTCCTCCTCCTCCTCCTCCTCCTCCTCCTCCTCCTCGCATTGGCCATCGCGATTGCTGCGCTCTTTCTCTGTTTTCCTTCTTCTCCTCACGCTTCTCCTCTTGTTATTTTCATTGTTTTTCTTCCTAAATTCGCTTCTCCCACCTCGCCTGGAACTCAGCCCACAATGCCCAAATGTTGTGTTCAGACGGACTTCGACCTCTGGCTGTCTCCCGTAGCCATGACTGGTAGAGTGAGAGGACTCATTGGGACTTCGACCTCTGGCTGTCTCCCGTAGCCATGACTGGTAGAGTGAGAGGACTCATTGGGACTTCGACCTCTGGCTGTCTCCCGTAGCCATGACTGGTAGAGTGAGAGGACTCATTGGGACTTCGACCTCTGGCTGTCTCCCGTAGCCATGACTGGTAGAGGACTCATTGGGACTTCGACCTCTGGCTGTCTCCCGTAGCCATGACTGGTAGAGTGAGAGGACTCATTGTCAGGCACCGATGTATTCTTCACCAGGGGCCATTGAGGGACAGCTGGTGCCTTGCTTCACGTTCTGACATGTTGCAGCTGTCCATCGGCTCATTGAGCCTGTCTATCTTGTCATCAGACTGTCAGCCCATCTGTTGTCCTCGGACTTGCCTTCCAAGCTGATTATCTGTGTGTGCCCGTCTTCCAGTCTGTGTGTGCCCGTCTTCCAGTCCGTGTGGAATGGTGACTGCAAGTGACAAAAGAGACAAGTGTGCAATGTCGACATAGTACGTAGTCCTTTCGTTAATAAACCACCACTGCCTAGGTAAGAATGAAGTGAATGTAGATTTTTGAAAATTTTAACATGTGTTTTCTGTGCTTCTTTTGCTGTTGCTGAACGTTCTTTGCATGGTAGGACCTTGTGCTGTGTGCGTCAGTCAGTGCAGTCGACATCAACTTTTGGTCAGTGTCTCAATGCCGTGCTGTGTTCCTTGCAGACTTGTGGTCAGTGTCTCAATGCCGTGCTGTGTTCCTTGCAGACTTGTGGTCAGTGTCTCAATGCCGTGCTGTGTTCCTTGCAGACTTGTGGTCAGTGTCTCAATGCCGTGCTGTGTTCCTTGCAGACTTGTGGTCAGTGTCTCAATGCCGTGCTGTGTTCCTTGCAGACTTGTGGTCAGTGTCTCAATGCCGTGCTGTGTTCCTTGCAGACTTGTGGTCAGTGTTTTAATACCGTGCTGTGTTCCTTGCAGACTCGTGGTCACTGTTTCAATGCCGTGCTGTGTTCCTTGCATACCTGTTGTCAGTGTCTCAGTGTCTCAATGTCTCAATACCGTGCTGTGTTCCTTGCAGACTCGTGGTCAGTGTCTCAGTGTCTCAATGTCTCAATACCGTGCTGTGTTCCTTGCAGACTTGTGGTCAGTGTCTCAATGTCTTAATGTCTCAATACCGTGCTGTGTTCCTTGCCGACTTGTTGTCAGTGTCTCAGTGTCTCAATGTCTCAATACCGTGCTGTGTTCCTTGCAGACTCGTGGTCAGTGTCTCAGTGTCTCAATGTCTCAATACCGTGCTGTGTTCCTTGCAGACTTGTGGTCAGTGTCTCAGTGTCTCAATGTCTCAATACCGTGCTGTGTTCCTTGCAGACTTGTTGTCAGTGTCTCAATGTCTCAATGTCTCAATGTCTCAGTGCCGTGCTGTGTTCCTTGCAGACTTGTTGTCAGTGTCTCAGTGTCTCAATGTCTCAATACCGTGTTGTGTTCCTTGCAGACTCGTGGTCACTGTTTCAATGCCGTGCTGTGTTCCTTGCAGACTTGTTGTCAGTGTCTCAGTGTCTCAATGTCTCAATACCGTGTTGTGTTCCTTGCAGACTCGTGGTCACTGTTTCAATGCCGTGCTGTGTTCCTTGCAGACTTGTTGTCAGTGTCTCAATGTCTCAATGTCTCAGTGCCGTGCTGTGTTCCTTGCAGACTTGTTGTCAGTGTCTCAATGTCTCAATGTCTCAGGGCCGTGCTGTGTTCCTTGCAGACTTGTTGTCAGTGTCTCAATGTCTCAATGTCTCAGTGCCGTGCTGTGTTCCTTGCAGACTTGTTGTCAGTGTCTCAGTGTCTCAATGTCTCAATACCGTGCTGTGTTCCTTGCAGACTTGTTGTCAGTGTCTCAATGTCTCAATGTCTCAGTGCCGTGCTGTGTTCCTTGCAGACTTGTTGTCAGTGTCTCAGTGTCTCAATGTCTCAGTGCCGTGCTGTGTTCCTTGCAGACTTGTGGTCAGTGTCTCAGTGTCTCAGTGCCGTGCTGTGTTCCTTGCAGACTTGTGGTCAGTGTCTCAATGTCTCAATGTCTCAATGTCTCAGTGCCGTGCTGTGTTCCTTGCAGACTTGTTGTCAGTGTCTCAATGTCTCAATGTCTCAATACCGTGCTGTGTTCCTTGCAGACTTGTGGTCAGTGTCTCAGTGCCGTGCTGTGTTCCTTGCAGACTCGTGGTCAGTGTCTCAATGCCGTGCTGTGTTCCTTGCAGACTTGTGGTCAGTGTCTCAATGCCGTGCTGTGTTCCTTGCAGACTTGTGGTCAGTGTCTCAATGCCGTGCTGTGTTCCTTGCAGACTTGTGGTCAGTGTCTCAATGCCGTGCTGTGTTCCTTGCAGACTTGTGGTCAGTGTCTCAATGTCGTGCTGTGATTATTGCAGACTTGTGGTCAGTGTCTCAATGCCGTGCTGTGTTCCTTGCAGACTTGTGGTCAGTGTCTCAGTGTCTCAGTGCCGTGCTGTGTTCCTTGCAGACTTGTGGTCAGTGTCTCAGTGTTTCAATGCCTTGTTGTGTTCCTTGCAGACTTGTGATCCTTGCAGATTTGTGTTCCTTGCAGAATTGTGTTGCTTGCAGAATTGTGTTGCTTGCAGACTTGTGTTTCTTGCAGACTTGTGATCCTTGCAGACTTGTGTTCCTTGCAGACTTGTGATCCTTGCAGACTTGTGTTCCTTGCAGATTGTGATCCTTGCAGACTTGTGTTCCTTGCAGACTTGTGTTCCTTGTGGACTTGTGTTCCTTGCAGTCTTGTGTTCCTTGCAGACTTGTGTTCCTTGTGGACGTGTTCCTTGCAGACTTGTGATCCTTGCAGACTTGTGTTCCTTGCAGACTTGTGATCCTTGCAGACTTGTGTTCCTTGCAGACTTGTGATCCTTGCAGACTTGTGATCCTTGCAGACTTGTGTTCCTTGCAGAAGTGTGTTCCTTGCAGACTTGTGTTCCTTGCAGACTTGTGATCCTTGCAGACTTGTGTTCCTTGCAGACTTGTGATCCTTGCAGACTTGTGTTCCTTGCAGACTTGTGATCCTTGCAGACTTGTGTTCCTTGCAGACTTGTGATCCTTGCAGACTTGTGATCCGTGCAGTCTTGTGTTCCTTGCAGACTTGTGATCCTTGCAGACTTGTGATCCTTGCAGACTTATGTTCCTTGCAGAAGTGTGTTCCTTGCAGACTTGTGTTCCTTGCAGACTTGTGTTCCTTGCAGACTTGTGATCCTTGCAGACTTGTGTTCCTTGCAGACTTGTGATCCTTGCAGACTTGTGATCCTTGCAGACTTGTGTTCCTTGCAGACTTGTGTTCCTTGTGGACTTGTGTTCCTTGCAGACTTGTGATCCTTGCAGACTTGTGATCCTTGCAGACTTGTGTTCCTTGCAGACTTGTGTTCCTTGCAGACTTGTGTTCCTTGCAGACTTGTGATCCTTGCAGAGCAAACCTTTGATATTTGCAGACTTGTGTTCCTTGCAGCCTTGGGTTCCTTGCAGACTTGTTTTCCTTGCAGACGTGTTCCTTGCAGAATTGTGTTCCTTGCAGACTTGTGTTCCTTGCAGACTTGTGATCCTTGCATACTTGTGATCCTTGCATACTTGTGTTCCTTGTGGACTTGCGTTCCTTGCAGACTTGTGATCCTTGCAGACTTGTGTTCCTTGCAGACTTGTGATCCTTGCATACTTGTGATCCTTGCATACTTGTGTTCCTTGTGGACTTGCGTTCCTTGCAGACTTGTGTTCCTTGCAGACTTGTGTTCCTTGCAGACTTGTGATCCTTGCAAACTTGTGTTCCTTGCAGACTTGTGTTCCTTGCAGACTTGTGTTCCTTGCAGACTTGTGATCCTTGCAGAATTGTGTTCCTTGCAGACTTGTGATCCTTGCAGAGCAAACCTTTGATATTTGCAGACTTGTGTTCCTTGCAGCCTTGGGTTCCTTGCAGACTTGTTTTCCTTGCAGACGTGTTCCTTGCAGAATTGTGTTCCTTGCAGACTTGTGTTCCTTGCAGACTTGTGATCCTTGCATACTTGTGATCCTTGCATACTTGTGTTCCTTGTGGACTTGCGTTCCTTGCATACTTGTGATCCTTGCAGACTTGTGTTCCTTGCAGACTTGTGATTCTTGCATACTTGTGATCCTTGCAGACTTGTTTTCCTTGTGGACTTGCGTTCCTTGCAGACTTGTGATCCTTGCAGACTTGTGTTCCTTGCAGACTTGTGATCCTTGCAGACTTGTGTTCCTTGCAGACTTGTGTTCCTTGCAGACTTGTGTTCCTTGCAGACTTGTGTTCCTTGTGGACTTGCGTTCCTTGCAGACTTGTGTTCCTTGCAGACTTGTGTTCCTTGCAGACTTGTGATCCTTGCAGACTTGTGTTCCTTGTGGACTTGCGTTCCTTGCAGACTTGTGTTCCTTGCAGACTTGTGTTCCTTGCAGACTTGTGATCCTTGCAGACTTGTGTTCCTTGCAGACTTGTGATCCTTGCATACTTGTGATCCTTGCAGACTTGTGTTCCTTGTGGACTTGCGTTCCTTGCAGACTTGTGTTCCTTGCAGACTTGTGTTCCTTGCAGACTTGTGATCCTTGCAGACTTGTGTTCCTTGCAGACTTGTGTTCCTTGCAGACTTGTGTTCCTTGCAGACTTGTGATCCTTGCAGACTTGTGTTCCTTGCAGACTTGTGTTCCTTGCAGACTTGTGATCCTTGCAGAGCAAACCTTTGATATTTGCAGACTTGTGTTCCTTGCAGCCTTGTGTTCCTTGCAGACTTGTTTTCCTTGCAGACGTGTTCCTTGCAGAATTGTGTTCCTTGCAGACTTGTGTTCCTTGCAGACTTGTGATCCTTGCAGACTTGTGTTCCTTGCAGACTTGTGATCCTTGCATACTTGTGATCCTTGCATACTTGTGTTCCTTGTGGACTTGCGTTCCTTGCAGACTTGTGTTCCTTGCAGACTTGTGTTCCTTGCAGACTTGTGATCCTTGCAGACTTGTGTTCCTTGCAGACTTGTGTTCCTTGCAGACTTGTGTTCCTTGCAGACTTGTGATCCTTGCAGACTTGTGTTCCTTGCAGACTTGTGTTCCTTGCAGACTTGTGTTCCTTGCAAACGTATTCCTTGCAGACTTGTGATCCTTGCAGAGTTGTGTTCCATGTGAACTGTGCAGGAAATTGCTTACCAAACCCAGCATTGACTACAGCTTCAAGACTACATTCGTGTGACTGATTAAGTGAATTGTACTAGACTCCACTGTCGTGGAGAGCTTTAATACCTTGATAAAGATGGGTGTTTATTAACAGTGTGGCCTTATAGAGCCTACAAGGTCCTTGTCACGACTCGGGGTTAAAAGGTGGGTTTGTAAATTAGTTTTGGTGTGGGGATTTGGGGCCTTTAAACGGTTTGTCTGCTTTTTAGTTTGGGGTTAGGCTGTTCAGTGTTTGGCACGTGTTTTGCTTGGGTGAGTTAATGAGATTTGTTGCGTGGGCACGGGCTGCACGGCTGTGCTGGTTGTTATCATGCTCTTTGATGCGGATTTCGATTTCGCCGATTATGGGTTCAGGTGTGGCTTGTTCCTAGTGAGGATGTTCATGTTTCTCGTGCTTGTCTGGTCGTCAACCTATTTAGTAGAGTTTGCGGAGTGGCCGGTCAGTGTGGTGGCCGGCCAGTTGTTACTCCGGGTCGCAGGGTGAGTGGATGTTGTTTTGTGATTCGTCCAAGTCGGTTATTTTCCATACGTTGCGTTATTGCATTGTGAATTAGGGAGAGTTTACTGTTTCTGGTCGTTTTGTTTGTTGCAGGCCCTGGCCGGAAGATTGTGTCCTGGCCCGAATTTATTTGGCAGAAAGTTGTGTTCTGGCCTGAATTTATCTGTGCTGAAGATTGTGTCCTGGCCGAATTTATTTGGCAGAAAGTTGTGTTCTGGCCTGAATTTATCTGTGCTGAAGATTGTGTCCTGGCCCGAAGTTGTTTGGCCGAAAGTTGTGTTCTGGCCTGAATTTATCTGTGCTGAAGATTGTGTCCTGGCCCGAAGTTGTTTGGCCGAAAGTTGTGTTCTGCCCTGAATTTATCTGTGCTGAAGATTGTGTCCTGGTCTGGAGGGGATTGGCCTGAGAGGCTGTGTTCTGACCTGTGTGGCCCTGGCCTGTGTTTCTCTGGCCTGGATGGTTGCTGGCTGACTTGTGGAATTGTGATGTGATTTGATCTGTGTAGGGAAAGTGCGTTGGGATATGGAAGGGAAGTGGTTGGTGAGTTGGACTGGTGTGGGATTTGTGCAGAGAATTGTGCTGTGATTTGAACTGCGTTGTACTGCGGAAGGGAAGTGGTTAGTGAGTTGGACTGTTTTGGAACTTATGTAGCGAAGTGCGATGTGATTGGGACTGTGTAGGGGAATTGTGAGGTGAGTTGAACTGTGTAGAGGAAGTGATTTGGACTGTGGAAGGGAAGTGAGTGGTGAGTTGGACTGTTTGGGGATTTGACATGGAGGTGTTGTGAACTGAAGGCTATGTGTAATTGTTTCATTCATCTTGTTTGATTATTAAACCCTGTGCTATCGTTTTATCC